>ML834866.1:0-12675 GCA_009831015.1 Picea engelmannii
TGAAACCTCAGTACCGGGATACAAAATGGTCCGAGGGAACGTCGCGGTCTTGGCTGGAGCCACAGTGGGCTCAAGTGTTGGTCATCCTCCAGCGCTACCTAACGTGTGAGGGGCGATATACCATTATATTCCCCTGCCATGCGTGACTTTTGTTACACTTCACAGGTACTCCACTGAACATACCCTTTTTCTTGTTAAAAAGTTTAAAAAGGATGGCCGAACAGGTCCAAAGGGTTAGTGAGTTTCGGGGGAGCTTATTTCACTTTGGTCTAGTTAAAATACTGATTACATCTGCACTATCGAAGAAGCAAGAGACTTGGGACCTCTTCACTGTAAAAACCCTCGCCCGTGCCCAGTCGAAAGCTAAGAACATGAAGCTTGTTTCTCCACACAAAAAGGCGAACCCCAAGAAAAAGAAAGTCAAAACCCGGACTAAAGACTGTGCTGGGGACCCTGAGCCCGAACCTCCAATTGATGACGAGGTAGAAACCAATACTGAAACTGGGAAGGCCACCACACCTACAGAGGTGAATATTGAAGCCCCGAGTTCTCCCCCATCTACTGAGAACATAATTGATGTGGAGGAACTAGCTGAGTCAGCTGATAAGCCTAGGAGGAACCCGAAGAGAAAATGTAAAAGCGTGTTGTCGGGAATGGACAACTCAGTACCCAGTTACCCCACACAGGAAATATTGGAAAGTATAGATGGTCACGAGGAGGCCCCGGAGCCATCTGAGATGACCTGGACTCTATCCCAGCTCATTCGAAAAAACCGTAGAACCAATCGGCGGGCTACTACACCTAAGGGAAATGTGCAGAATGAATCCGTTCAAGTACCAACCGGTACCCCCGTTCAGATGCCAAGAGAGCTCACCCCTGAACCCCATCTAGTTGACACTTCTACACTCATCCCAGCTCATCCAGATCCAATTGACAACTATGAACTCAACCCAGATCATAATTTTGACCCAGCTGATACTTATGAACGCAGCCCAGATGCATTCACTCCTGAATTCACTCCTGATCATGATTCCGATAGATTTCATACCCTTGTTCAAAGTCCCGAAGAACTCACGCATGCATCGAGTCCTTCACCATAGCCAGGCCAAGACCAAACATTTGAAACCCACTGCGAGATTTCCTCCAGTCGGTCCTTGAAACCAATGGTGGAAAAACTAGAGAGAAAGAATAGCAGACTAAAGGAGAAGTTGCATGAGTACATTGTGCTGGACAGACATGTTAAAACCGAAAATGAACTCCTGAAGCTCAGGGTGACTCACCTCTTGTAAAAAATTGAAAGGTTAAAGCAGAGGAATAAGGGTATTGTCAAAAGGAACAGGCAACTTCAGAGGATTTCCATAAAGCATGTCATAATCAACAGAGCCCTCAAGAAAGAAATTAGGAATCTGAAGAAGCAGGAGAGGCTACAAATGCTGGTTGCAGCAGCTGCAACCCTTTGATGGCTACCAGTTTTGATTTTTGTTGCCTGAGGATAGGCAAGGACTTCAGTGTGGGGGTATGTTGGTCCCCGGTTTTGATCATGTTTTTGCCCACATTATATGCCACAGACCTCCATTTATCTACCAGTACCACCCTTTTAGCCTTGTTTTGGACATAACTGACATCTCCCAACCATTCAATGAGGTTAGCTAAGGTATCTTTGCATTTCAAGCTATTTTTATGCACTTTAATGCTTTAAATTGGTTTTGGAACTAATATCGCTTGGGTTAGGTACCACTTCTATATTTGGAACAGGATACCGGTACCAGGTACCAACTCGTACCCGTGGAGGTACCAATGGAGCCGCTCGAGATCTGTGCATTATGGTGTGCGTTATGGTTCGAATGAGAGATAGAAAGATTCGCAGGACAGCTGGAGTCATCGCCACAGGGTGCTTGAAGGCATAATGACAGGACTGGGTCGTGATTCTTCATCGTTCACACTTCGTGACACTACGTGTCACGAAGATGTGAAATACGTTTTAAAATTTGATTGCAAGACTATTCTCGGATCGGGGATCCGTTTGTTTTTATGCATCTTTGTTTTCGACTGTTATGAACAGAAGGATTTATATAAACCCGGGATCACTTCTGAGAATGGGTTAGATTATGTTGGAATATGTTATGCCGTGAACCTATGTTTTTGAATATAAACTACTGTTGCGTTATGTTAATCGACTGGTATACGACTTGAGTATTTCTTTCCTGAGTTAATGAAGTATGAAGTTTACACAGTGGTTGTATAGGATGTTATAGTCGGCTCTGGTTGTTACTAACAACGTTTGTGCCGTTTGGTTGGGCCCGCCAAACCGGTGCAAGCCGCTGCTTTCTTCTGTCAATAGATTTAGTTTTGTGCTGTCATAGCTTTAGTTCATTTCAGTGTTTTAGAACTTGCATACGAGGTAGCTTAACGTTCATAGATTTAGCTTTAGTTTATCATAGCTTTAGTTCATTGCAGTGTGCTAGTGTTTTCTTACACGATAGTTTAAAGTTTCAGAATTGACTTGTTCAAGGTTGTGTTCATTTATTCCTCAACTGAATCGTTCTAGCGTACTGTTATCTTTGACGTTGCTGAGTATTGAATGCATAACTGATGCCTGTAGGGTTGAGAGTACGAGTGTGATTTGTTTGGCTTCCAGTTTTTGATTTGAACATAACTCAGAATTGGCATGAACTTTGCTTTATTAGACAGTTAGTTATCCTGCTTACTTAGAATAGTTAGATTACAGTTAAATCAAAGGGGAGCTCTTGGTACCAGTAAGTAGGAAAGTACTCTGTTTTCCTGTAGACATCTTTAGATTCATTTTGATGACAAGATTGAATGCATTTTCGAAAATACTCCTTGTGTCATGACTTGAATAGAAATGATGATGGTAGATGATCGGACATAGAGGTAAACTAATCTTGTAGGACCACACTTTTGAATAAGAATAGCAGTACCAACATTTGAGCACAAGACTGTTTTCTGTTGATGACTTAAATAGGAAATGCTAAGCTTCGAGATAGTCATTAAGCTTCAAGTTCTCAGAATAAGTGTGTGTTTTATTCTAAGGATAGCATTCAGATAGAGACTAAAGCCTTACCCGCACATACTGTGTATCAGCTCAAAGTTTACCAACCTTGGTTTGACAATTTAGTGTTTCAGGTCACTTAAAAGCTTCAATTTAGCAGCCTGACACTTTCCACGGTATTGGGATAAATTGTTTTTTCCTTTTCTCATTGAATAAATGTGCCTCGTATTTATATTGTATACATACTTCAAAGATGAAAATTCTGTCATAAATATAAAATGGTGATAGAAATGGTTTTCCATGGAATCCATATAGTCTCAGAAAACTAAACTCTTCCATAGCTTCAAAAATCCTTTCTCCGACATATTCGAATGATAGTATGGATGGGACCATGAATTATATTCTTAAAAGAGAACATACAACTATTTTCCACTTCATATAAATTGTATGGGGCCTTGTGCCTCAATAACAATGGATACTAGAATGAATGAAGTTATTTCTTGAAGTTATCAATTTTCACTTTGGGAAAATACTCAAACATATCATAATAAACTATAACAAAAACTAAATATGACTTTTTATGGAATTTCTTGTTTTTTATAAGGCCCCCCAACTAAAATGAAATCTCGTTAGACATAATGTGAGCCCATTCAATTACAACATTTTCATGAATTGAATGATGGAGAATATATACAATATATTTGGGCACTGAGGTCACAGATTACTATTCAATTATTCTAGCGAGTAACGAGGAAAATTCTTTATACGGGTAATTTAAGAATCATGCCTCAACCTAAGTAGAACTGATGTCACTCCTTGGGATTGTGAGGAAACATTCTAGGAACTGCATTCCTCCTCTGAATGCCTTAAGAAACTCATCCACTTTTGCATTCTCGAATATAATAGTAGGTTCAGGAAATCATAACATCCTTCTGAACACTAAAGGGGCCAGAGAAATGGATGGTTTTTCTTATATCTGGATAATTATTCTCTCCATATCGAACTTGTTAGCACATGAGAGGACAAAATCTTTAAAATCATCTACTTCCGACACACACCCAATCAATGCAATGCCTAAGTTCCAAACTTTAATCATATCCTTTTCTTCAGTTGGGAGAGATGAGTACCACATGCCTACGACCACTAAAACTGGTGGTCTTCCCATCTAAGGGTGTTGACATGTGACTTGGAAATAAAATAACTTGTCCTTCCTTTTACTTGACATGTCTTTACACAAAATTCCTTCTTTTTAATGAATTAGTGACACTCATATCAATATAATATTTTACAACTTCACATTTAATTCTTTAATTACTTTTACCATGTATTGACTTGATTATTAACTATTTTTTCTCTTAGTTCGAAGTTGCCAATATTCACAGTCTAATTTTGTATTTATGGAAAATATTTTATGAAATTCATTCCACTTAATAACGATATTGAATTTACACAAGTGGCGGCTGATGTGGTGGTGGGAAATAAATGTCATCGGGAAGGGTGATATCATACCGAGGAGTATGAAAAATGGTTAAGTATGGAGGTGTGAAGTGAGGGATGGAAAGTGTATTATGGTGAATGTGGAAATGTCGGATGTGGGGTTATGAGATATGAGAATGAAAGGAGAGATATGAGGGACTCCTGCATCTACCTTGACAGAATATGATAAGTACAAAAAGGTCTATTTTGTTGGTTGCATAAATAGGTGATTCATTCAGAGAACGTGAAAATGCAAGATTCGGGGTTGAGGGTATAGGGAAAAAGTAAATGGAATCGAAGTGAGGACTTCGCATCCACATTTGGGAAATTGGTTAAGTATGAAAAGGTAAAAGGTGTGTTATGAGTGATGCAGAAATAGGAAGGGTTTATTTGAGTGTTGTAGGTTTGTGGTTTGTGGGACATGGGTATTTGTGGGGTGAGGGATAACTTGGAATTCCACAACATGACATCCACAACAAAGAAAATCGCTAAGTGTTGGGATTATTGGGTGAGGAATATAACTAAGTGTCGACTTTCGAACTTGTGGGTTTGAAGACCTGTCGACTTGGTGGTATCTCTCTCTGCAACCTACATATTTTTAAATAACAATGACTAAGTATGGGATATAAGGAGACAAGAAAATAAAAATAAAATACTATGGGTGGTCCTTTATACACTAACGTCGATCAAAGAATTAAGATTAACAACACCCAAATATTTGTTTGTGTCCATCTATAGTTAGTGATACATTTTGATTATTATATTCAATTTACATCATTTACATATTACATCGCTTGGCCCACGACCATACATCATATTCAAAATAAACATCGCTAGTTTGGTGATTAAAAATGGGGATGTTATAAAACATAACAATTAACATAATCACAAAATACATAGTACTTATGTTTTAAAAGTCCACCTACTTGTTTCCAACCTCATATGTTTCTCATAGCTGGACAACTCTCTTAGTAGCAGGTCACCCTTGAGATGGGGCTATGAATCCACTAAGGAAATGACTTACCTAAATCTATCTATGGTCTCCCAAACAATGTATGTGTTCTCTATCCATTGTACCAAATTCCAACAACAATTACAATCTATAGTCTATCATTCCCCATTATCTTGCACACTTAAAGGAATTGTACCCCCTTCTCCACACCGCAGTCCCTTGGGATCTCCCACTTCCCTTCTAGGGATCCAACATAAGATGTCCAAGAAGTATCAGAGAACAATGGCTCCAAGAACTCCATTTGAATTCAAGAGTCTCTAGGTACCCTCTAGGCTTCACACCTTGAGCAACCACCCAAGAAATTATCACTCGAGGGCTCCTACCTTCTTCAAGGAAATCAAAGGCTCATTATTTTATATACAATCATATATATTTCACCAGAATAACCTCTTGTCAGATCTGTGTATAACTATGATGGAAATTTGATTAATTAGATTATTGGTTACGTTTTTATTTAGATCTTGCATCAAATATCACATGTGGGAGGTATGAAGGTTGATTTGAACACTGCAACACAAGCCTACAATCAACTAAATGAGATTCAATATCCACACAAACTAATCGACCGACCCATGATTGTAAGGAATGGGGTCAGATCCTTTAGCATCGTTTCCAATATCGCTTAGTCCTCAAGTACATTGTCTTCCCCTATAATTTTATTCCAATTTTATTGTTGTCCCAAATATTCACCAATTAAGAAGGCGTCCTACCTTATCTTATTTAGGTTGCAAAGTTTAAAATTCACTCTTTATTGATTTTGATATAAATTTTTCCATGGATTCATGGTCATTCTTTTACAATTTAAACATAAATACTTGTAAAATATATATGTTAACTATTTTATTTTCATCCCAAAATAACATTGTTTATAAAATTCTTGCTAATGTATTGTGAAACCCTTGTGAAGTTTATGCAATGATCTAGTACCGATTTGGACTGAAACTTGTTGTGAGTATGTTGACAACAAATAAGAAAAGATGAGCGATAAACTCACCTTATAAGTCTCCAAAAGAGGCCATATCATTATGAGTGCAAAAGAGCCATGATATTTAAGTCAAACACAATAAAAATGAAGTGTGATCGGTTTAATGACTAGATACCAAATTGTAAGGAAAAAAAAGGAGACTACGGAGGGACGATACAATGGTATCAAAACCATGGATGCAAGTGGGATAGTCATGGATATATGTAACATTAGTGTGACATAAAAGTGTGGGGAAATTATTATTAGCTATGTTGCATTTGGGCTCTGATAACCTGTAACAAACATTATCTAATGAAAATTAGGGTTTGTGTGTATCTTCAATGCAACTGGATATAGTAATGCAGATGTTAAGAAAGGGGTAAAAATACAACTTGGAAGAAGATATCCAATGATACCCACAAATGTATTTAAAAGTAACTACAAACCCATATGGAAACCAAAAATAAAAATGAAGGTACAAACCTAAGCCATCGTGGTATCATGAGCACCAGGGCATGGGCTCAGTGGGTGTCGAAGGAAACAAGAGACCAAGGGCCAAAAGACAGGGGATGACCTGATACACTAAATCATTGGAGAAATAAAATAACGATGGAGATATGTTTGAAATATAGTTCTAGGGAAAATGTCTATAAATATAAATGGGCATTCTTAATGATACATTGGAATAGGGATGTAATCACTTGGGATATCAATATAAGACTAATGAGAAGATTAGGTGCGCACTTATGATGAAAGATGAAGGAAGAAGCAGTATAGCTCCCCATGACTTGATCACTATCTAAAAGTTTTGATATCAATTGCTTAGAGTGGAAGGACAAAGAGATATAGGAACAAGTTCCTTCAATGAAAAAATAAAAATCATTGCTGGTGAGCCATCTAATCTACATGGTCTCACCTCAAACCATACATTGTTGGATCTACAGGATGATACATACATGGGTTTTCCACTTCTCCAAACCCTATATTGAAATGGTGAACATAAGTTGAGCCTCTAGATTATGACACATGGGATGATTTATCATTAAAAAAACATAATATATTTTGATCATTTACAAATCTTCCATTCACAAAGCTTATCCATTAGATTTATTGAACATGTATATACATCCTTTCAGGGGATTAACCATCAATTAAAAATATAGATATATTGAAATGGTATCACCGCATATATTTGTAGATCTATCATGGAAAATAAATTGTAATGCTAATATACCAAAGAATACACATATCTCTTTCCCTTTTGTAGGTGATATATAAATGGGCATATAGATTTATCATTGAAGCTACCTCTGCAGATGTAATGTAATTGGGAAGGCCCATAACAATTAAGGGTTAGAATGATGATTTGATACCATATGTCATGACCCAAATTATAATAAATGTAAATACATATCTAAACACCACCATTTACAACTATTATTTGATAAAGGTAAAGATACATGACTAAAGATTACATAATTTATTAGAAGGAACATGTGGTGAGTAACTTACCTAAAAGATAAAGGAATCAACTTACCCATGGATCTCTATTCCTTGATCCAACATACTGAAATAGAGTGTGGGGGAAGACTCTCCTCCCAACCAACCCCTCAGTCATCATGACTAAGAGCCCCTGATCCCTCAATCAACTACTATTCCATGTCTTCTTAGCCTTGTGATTTGGATTTTATGAGAAGAACGAAATAAATACAGATTATATCAAAATAGGCTTAACATAGAATAAAAACTATACGATAAAACTGGTTTCTATTCAATAAGGAAATAAGCGAAAATTGTAAAATGTAGCGGAAAACAAGCTTGCTAGAATGGTGGCAGCTTATCTCTAAGAAGAGATGTGATAGATGTGCTCATTCGCTAGAAGATGATTACAATGAGGCTCTCAAGGCATTTTTACAATAAAAATGAATGTAAAAAATCCTAGATATCCAAAAACCTAACCCTAGGATATGAAGCCCCAAAAGTCATGTGGGCCCTGTTTGGGTAAGTTAGTACATCAATTTCTGAGGGTCGTAAATTTTTCATATGATCTTCGCTTTAGGTGCACGATGGCCCATTGAAAATGTATATCCGAGGAATACACATGTTTCCCTTGGAAAGCCCTACATATGTTGATTTTGGTGAGCCCTAAAAATGTTGTTTAGGCCCTCAAAACGACCTTGGAAGTCAGGGACCCGAAAATTAGGAAAACACTGTCGAACTGGAAAATTGCCAAAATGAGCTAGTTGGAATATTGGAAGGTCATTGAAATCCATATGGATCAATCATCCCCCTTTAGGAAGAAATTCTCTCCATGGAATTGAGTTCCCCCATTAGATGCATAAGTTTCTACTGAATTTGACCTCGGGTGAGAAAATTTCCTTGGTGCAGGAGTTGCCCTACTTTGACAACTCGATAAAGATGGATCCTTTGCTAGAGAGAGCCCTTGACCTGTTTCTCCACAATATGATCATTGGATTCATGTTGTATGTAGTCGGGTTTGAGCTCTCTTGGTGTCAATTGTTCTGTTATCTCTGAGGTGTCCAATAATGGTGGGAAATAAGGTCAAAGGAGATCCACGTTGAATACTAGGTGCAGGCCAAGGAAAGGAGGAATGTTGAACTCAAACAAATTATCTCCCACATCCTTGGTGATGGTGTATGACCCATAACTGAGTGGATGAAGCTTCTGATGGGGTCCGGTAAGGTGTTATTTCTACAAATGCAATCAAACTTCGTCGCCCACCTGAAACTTATGTGGTCTGGTGTTGATCATGATGCCGCTTGTACTTGTCATTAGAATTTTGTAGGATATCCTGAACCTATTGGCCGATGTGTTGGATCCGTTCAATGAACCGGGTGGCTTTGTCAGCTTCATTTGGATTAGTAGATGAGTTGGTCGAGGTGACCGCAAGGGGTATTGCAACATCTATGGGACCCAATGGTTCGAATCCCAACCCCACGTGAAAGGGATTGTGGTCAGTTGATCTATGTAGGGCTCAGTTGTAGCTATGATGGACATAGGGAAGAATCTCATCCCATGTGCAAACGTGCTTGGAATTATACATGTGCAAGATATGCACGATCATTTGATTTATGACCTCAGTTTGTCCATCTATTTGGGGGTGGAAGGTCGTAGATTTGTTGAGCTTGGTGTCTAGTACTGACCAGAGGCTCAACCAAAATGTGTTGAGAAATCACCTGTCACAATCTGAGACAATGGTTTGTGGGATTCCAAAATGTACCCAGACTTGTTCAAAGAAGAGCTTGGCAGTGACCTCTGCTGTGATGTTCTTCTTGCACGCGGCCAGAATCACCATCTTAGACAAGCGATCAACAATCACAAAAACACATTCATTTCCCCGCTTGGTGGATGGGAGGCCCGACATGTAGTCCATGGAGATGTATTCCCATGGCCTGTCAGGAGTATGAAGATGGGTGTACATGCCCTTTTTCTT
Source organism: Picea engelmannii (assembly GCA_009831015.1). Classification (NCBI taxonomy): domain Eukaryota; kingdom Viridiplantae; phylum Streptophyta; class Pinopsida; order Pinales; family Pinaceae; genus Picea; species Picea engelmannii. The sequence continues at coordinate 9,917 of ML834866.1, forward strand.
AGTGGTCAGTTTGGAAATAAGGTAGGTAGTGTAGGACCTGATATACTTGTTGACCTCCTGTCGAAGTTTCATCCAATATAAATGTTTTTGTAGCATTTACACTGTATTTTCAATGCCAAAGTGTCCTTCCACCCAACTATAGTGGGATTCCTAGATCATCTTCACTCGCTCGCTTCATGGAACACAGATATGGCCCAAACAGAACAACAACCCATCCTAAATATGGAAATTATCGACAACTATGTTTGGACCCAACATTTCGTAGGTGGTGGCAAAGTCCAGGTTTGTCTCATAGAGTTGGGGCCATCCAGAGGTCTCATGGCCGCAAGAATGTAGCACCGTGGTGAGTGTCACGATTGGTGCTTCTTGTTTTATACTTGATGTTGAGGTGGAATTTCTACAAGTATGTGGACCACTTATGATGGCATTCATTCTGCAATTTTCCTTATGTCTGCATGAACTGCAATTGCTTATGATCAATGTGGATGACTATCTCCTTCCCAAGAATGTAATGTCTCACTTGGCGATAAAATTGCACAATGGAGTACATTTCTTTATCATAAGTAGGGTAATTATGGACAACATCTGATAGTGTCTCACTATGATAGGCCGCGAGGTGGTTGTGTTGAGTGAGAATTATGCCCAAAGAATATTCTAAAGCATATGTCTCGATATCAAAGGGATGTTGCAAGTCCGGTAGTGAAAGTTCTAGGGCTGAGCACAAGCGCTGCTTCAAATCATCGAACACTTATTGTTGCGACCATCCCCACACAAATTTCGCCTTACCACCACCCCTGGTTACCTGGCTGAGGGCCCATGTAATATGAGAGAACCCCAACATGAACCTGCGGTAGAAATTGGCAAGGCTCAAGAAGCTTCGAAGCTCAATGAGTGTGGTTGGGGCTAGCTAGTCACGACTGACTTGGATCTTGGCCAGATCCACATGTACACCATGTTTATCAACAATGTATCCTAGGTAATGGAACATGTCCATGCCAAAGGAAAATTTTTCCAAGTTGGTGTATAGCTTGTGCTGTCACAGGGTGTGAAAAACCTGCTGAAGATGTTGCAAGTGTTCTTCCCAAGTCTTGTTGTAAATGAGAATGTCATCCAGATACACCACTACAAATTTATTGGTGAATGGTCATAGGATATCATCCATCATCCTCATGAAAGTGGTTGGAGCATTTTTCAAGCCAAAGGGAATGACCAACCATTCAAAAAGACCTTCCTTTGACTTGAAGGTGGTCTTCCATACATCTATTTGTTCTATTAAGACCTAGTGGTAGCCAGACTTTAGATCAATCTTACTAAAGTATTTGGCCCCCGTGATTTGATTAAGGAGGTCTTCGATTTGGGGAATCAGGTACATATTTCTAAATGTGATTTTATTCAGGGCCCAATAATCAATGCAGAGTCGCCAGTTTCCATATTTCTTATTTACCAGCACGATTGGGCTCCCGCAAGGTGATGACCTGGGACATATGTGCCCCTTGTAGAGAATTTCTTGGATCTTCCACTTGATCTCCTCATTCTCTAACAGAGAGTGGCATTAAACTGATTCATTGGGAAGCGGTGCATCGGGGGTCATATCGATGGGGTGCTTGACTTGGCAGTAAAGAGGTACCCCGATAGGTGAGGAGAAGATATCTGAGTATGCTTCCACGAACTTATCCACTTGCTTCAGCTGTGTGGAGAGGTCAACCGCGCGGACCCTCGATGTGGTTGTGATATTTCTCTCATTTTGAGAGTGAATAATGAAGAATAAAAGCTTCCCCATCTGAAAGATGACCTTCCTGCATTTCTCGGCAAAGATCAAGGAAATAGCACTAGGTGGGACTACCTCTAGTATCCTGTACAATTTCTTGTTCAAATTAATAATAACACTGCGAGGCCTAGACTCATACACAACATGGTGTTTCCATAAATTTGATTGGCCCAAAATAACATTACAAACTTTGAGAGGGGAAACATCACACAATGCCTCATCCTTGAAGGGCTTGAAGTTGTATGACAGGAAGTATTGTTGGCTGACGTGGATGTCGCTTCCTTGGCGGAGCCATCCGATGGTGTAGGGTTGTGGGTGCGACATTGTTCGTAGGGTGAGTCAATGATCCAGATGGATATCGGTGGCCACCCACCTTTTCCAACTAGCTCAAAATAGATTTCTGACATTTTTGGCAATTTACTATTTTTAGTAGTTTTTACTTCTGGGGCCATTTTGAGGGCCTAAATGAATGTTTTTCGGTATCGAGCTCCTCAATGATATCCAAAGGCATGATTGAGCCCCCAAAATGAATCTCCTTGACGATACCTTTCTAACGAGCTATCACATGCCTAAAATGGAGATTGTATGCAAACGTTACGACCCTGGGAAGTTGATGTACTAGCTTACCCAAACGGGGCCCACATGACTTTTGGCGCTTCTATTGGTTGTGGAGCCTGATTATCTTCCTAATTCAGAGGTCCTTTATTTCAGCCATGTTTATACCCCATGAAGTATTTACACCCCATAAGTATGTACACTCTTCCATGTGGGGGAGTGCAGAGAGGGGGTACCCCCTCTGCAGGGTCCGGGGGGCCTATCCCCCCGGTTGGGGGGTCTGGGGGCAAGTGGGCCCCCAGCGGGGGTTCGAGGGAAGCGTCCCCTGATGGGGGTTCGGGGGTGAAGCCCCCGAAGAAAAAATTTCCTTATAAAAGTATATTGTAATTTCATTGTAAATCTGGACCGTTCATTATAAGGTCGTAGATCTAACGGT
>ML834866.1:16928-30663 GCA_009831015.1 Picea engelmannii
GAATATTGTATTCTGAGAGAGGAGACTGTGAGAGAAAGAAGAGGAAGTTACAGCGGGTTTTGCTGTAGGTTGTATCCCTTCATTTGCTGGATAATAATAAAGGAAGGACTTGGCAATTTCTCTGGTGGACGTAGCCCACACTGCGTGAACCACGTAAATCTGTGTCTCTCTTGTATTGTGTGTCTTCTGTGTTTTGTTTCTACATTTGTTTTATTTTATTGCTCCGCGGTCCTGTTTTTCTAACAACTTCATCTCCTAGGGTTAGGTTTTTGGATGTCTAGGGATTTTTGCATTCTTGCTTATTGTAAAAATGCCTTCAGAGCCTCATTATAACCTACTTCTTGTGAATGCGCGCTGGCGTCACATCTCTTCTCAGAGATAAGCCGCCACCATTCCAACAAGCTTGTTTTTGCTGCATTTTACAGTTTCAGCTTATTTCGTTATTGAATAGAAAACCAGTTTTACTACATCTCTATTATTTTGTGTTAAGAACCTGTTAATAATCTGTATTCATTTCGTTCTGCTCATAAAATCCAGATCAGTGGTATCAGAGTGGTCTGCTCCTTGTCGTCTTAATGCATGTCCCCAACGAGGTCAGAGTATAAAGAGTTGGGTCTCGAGCTTGTTTCTCTTGAGGACAGAAGCTCTCGCACACCCAAGCAACCTCCCATGGCAGGAGAAAATAAAGATGATAGGACAGGAGATCCTTTCAAACTGTTGATTAAGGAAGCCCTCACGCAACACAGGAACAAGATGATGGATAGTTTCGCGCAAATCCTTCGGCGACGACCAACAGGGGACGCATCTTCTTCGAATGGAGGCGCCGCCCCCTTCAAGGTACAAATAAACTTTGATATTCCTATATTTGAAGGTCAGATAGACGCAGATGTTGTAGACAAGTGGTTGAATCTACTAGAAGGGTATTTTTCTGTTCATAAATTTTCGAATAGAGAAAAGATTACTTTTGCGCTCCTCAAAGTTGTTCCCCATGTCAAATATTGGTGGGAAACTTTCTGTGAGAAAAAGGAAACAAGGGAAACCTCATTATTTTCAGTCACGGCCACCTGGGAATCCTTCAGGGATGCTATTAAGTAACAATACTACCCTGTCGGAAGTTATGACGACAAGTATACCAAATGGACCACACTGCAGCAAGAAAGAGACCAAGCAGTGTCAGATTTCACAAATATCTTCCATACCTTGCGCACCAAGTTGGGTATCAAAGATTCAAAGCGACATCTAGTGCTCAAGTATCGCAGTGCTCTCAATAGATACATCTAGAATGAAATGGAATTTCTGGACATCTCATCCTTGGGCGCGGCCTACCGATATGCCGTCAAAATCGAGAAGAAGCTGAAACAAAAGACACGACAATTTGGGCCTGGGAACCCCTCACAACAAAAGCCAAGAAAGGGTGGCCCCAACCCACCGAACAAAGGACAGAGTAAATATGCCAGTATCAAGACAACCAGTACAAGCCGCAAGAAAAGAAGGACACCAGAAAGACAAAGAAAGATACCGGGAAGTGGTGCAACTTCCATAAGAGCCCTTAGCATAACACCGCTAACTACTGCTCAAAGCAGTCACTAGTGGTTGAAGTGAAAGCCTCTGAATCAGATGCAGATTCTTACTCCGAGACAGAACCAGAAAGGGGAAGACGGATCATTGACGTGGAACCCAGTGCCACCGTTGCTACCACCAAGCTCCAGCCTGGTGAACCAAACGAGCCAAAAGAAGGAGAGCGCCTCTTCCATTCACAAATGTGGGTAAAAGGCACCCCACTGCACTTCATCGTTGATAGCAGTAGCCAAAAGAACCTCATCTCAGTAGAGGTCGTCAAGCAGTTGGCCCTGTCAACAACACTGCACCCACAACCCTACACCATTGGATGGCTCTACCAAGGAAGCGATCTTCGTGTCAGCTAGCAGTGTCAAATGTCATACGGCCTCAGGCCCTTCAAAGACGAGGTATTGTGTGATGTTGCGCCTCTCGAAGTTTGTGATGTTATTTTGGGCCAACGTTATTTATGGAAATGTTTTGCTGTATATGAGTCTAGGCCTCGTAGTGTTATTATTACTTTGAACAGGAAATTGTACAAGATACTCGAGGCAGTCCCACCTAGTGTTATTTCCTTGATCTCTGCTAAGCAATGCAGGAAGGTCATCTCGCAGACGGGGAAGTTTGTCTTCTTTGTGATTCGCTCTCAAAATAAGTGAAAGATCACAGCCACATCCAAGGTCTCTGCGGCCGATCTCTCCACACAGCAGAAGCAAGTAGATAAGGTCATGGAAGAATACTCGGATATCTTCTCCTCACCTATAGGGGTACCTCTGCACTACCAGGTCAAGCACCCCATCGATCTGACCCCCAACGCACCGCTGCCCAATGGGCCAGTCTATCATCACTCTTTGTTAGAGAATGACGAGATCAAGCGACAGATCCAAGAACTGCTCCACAAGGGGCACATCCACCCCAGATCATCACCTTGCGAGAGCCCAATCGTGTTGGTACAAAAGAAATATGGAAGCTGGAGACTCTGTATTGATTACCGGGCTCTGAATAAAATCACTGTCAGAAACTGGTACCTGATTCCATGAATCGATGACCTCCTTGATCAACTCACGGGGGCCAAATACTTTAGTAATATTGATCTAAATTCTGGCTACCACCAGGTCTCGATAGAACAGACAGATGTATGGAAGACCACCTTCAAGTCAAAGGAAGGACTTTTTGAATGGTTGGTCATGCCCTTTGGTTTGACAAATGCTCCAACCACTTTCATGAGGATGATGGATGATATCCTGCAACCATTCACCAATACTTTTGTAGTGGTGTATCTGGATGACATTCTAATTTATAGCAAGACTTGGGCCGAACACTTGCAGCATATTCAGCAGGTTCTGCACACCTTGCGGTAGCACAAGCTATACGCCAACCTAGAAAAATGCTCCTTCGACATGGACATGTTCCATTACCTGGGCTACATCATTGATCAACATGGTGTACATGTGGATCCAGCCAAGATCCAAGTCATCCATGACTGGCCAGCCCCAACAACACTCATTGAGATTCAGAGCTTCTTGGGACTTGCTAATTTCTACCGCAGGTTCGTGTTGGGTTTCTCCCATATTGCATGGGCCCTCAGCCAAATAAATAGGGGTGGTGGTAAGGCAAAATTTGCGTTGGGCCGGTCCCAACAACACGCGTTCGATTATTTGAAGCATCGCTTGTGTTCAGCCCCGATACTTTCACTATCGAACCTGCAACATCCCTTTGAGATCGAGATAGATGATTCAGACTATGTTGTGGGCATCGTTCTCACTTAGCACGGCCACCCCGTGGCCTATCATAGTGAGACACTGTCTGATACTGTCCTTAAGTACCCTACTTACGACAAAGAAATGTACTCCATTGTGCAAGCATGCCGCCAGTGGAGACATTACATTCTTGGGAAGGAGACAGTCATCCACACTGATCATAAGCCACTGCATTTCATGCAGACATAGGGAAAACTACAGAATGACCGCAATAAAAAATGGTCCAATACTTGCAGCAATTCCACCTCAACATCAAGTATAAAACAGGAAGCACCAATCGCATCGTTGATTTCCTCAGCAGACCACCAGTCACAGCACTCACCATGGTGCTATACTCTTGCAACCATGAGACATCTGGATGGCCCCAAATCTATGAGACAGATCCTGACTTCGCCACCACCTACCAAATGTTGGGTGAAAATGAAGTTGTCAATAATTTCCATCGTCAGGATGGGTTGTTATGTCGTCTGGGTCATATCTATGTTCCATCAAGTGAGCGAGTGAAGCTGATATGGGAATCCCACTATAGTCGGGTGGCAGGACACTTCGGCATCAAAAAGACAGTGGCAATGCTACATAAACATTTCTACTGGCCGAAACTTCGACAGGAGGTCAGCAAGTATATCAGGTCCTGCACTACCTGCGCTATTGCCAAACCGACCACTAAGAAACATGGCCTGTACACCCCTCTTCCTACTCCTGACAGGCCATGGTAATCCATCTCAATGGACTACATGTCGGGCCTCCCATCCACCAAGTGGGGAAATGACTGTGTTTTTGTGGTTGTTGATCATTTTTCTAAGATGGCGATTCTGGTTGCCTGCAAGAAGAGCATCATAGCAGAGGCCACTACCAAGATCTTCTTTGAACATGTTTGGGTACATTTTGGAATCCCACAAACCACTGTATCAGATTGGGATAGTCGATTTCTCAGCACATTCTAGTCGAAGCCTCTAGTCACTGCTGGACACCAAGCTCACCAAATCCACGGCCTTCCACCCCCAGATAGATGGCCAAACCGAGGTTGTAAATCGAATGATTGTGCATATCCTTCGCATGTATAATTCAAAGAACCCTTGCACATGGGATGAGAGCCTTCCCTATGTCCAACATAGCTACAACCGAGCCTTGCATAGCTCAACCGACCACAACCCTTTTCAAGTGAGGTTGGGATTCCAACCATTGGGTCCCATAGATGTTGCACGTCCCCTTGCGGTCACTTCGACTGACTCATCTCCTGCTCCAACTGAAGCTGACAAAGCCACTTGGTACATTGAGTGGATCCAGCACATCCGCCAATAGGTTTAGGATATCCTACAGAAGTCCAATGACAAGTACAAATAGCACCATGATCAACATCGGGTGCTACATAAGTTTCAGGTGGGCGACAAAGTTTGGTTGCACTTGCAGAAAGAACGCATTACATGACCCCATCGGAAGCTTAGCCCACTCTGTTATGGACCATACACTATCACCAAGGTCATGGGGGATAATTCTTTTGAGCTCAACATTCCTCCTTTCCTTGGCCTGCACCTAGTGTTCAACGTGGATCTCCTTCGCCCTTATTTCCCACCATTATTGGACACCTCAGAAGTAGTAGAATAGCTGACACCAAATGAGCTCAACCCCGACTGCATACAATAGGCATCCAATGATCATATTTTGGATAGACAGATCAAGGGCACTCGACAACAAAGGATCTAGCTTTATCGAGTCATCAAAGCAGGGTAGCTCCTGCACCAAGGCAAGTGGCTCACCTGGGGCCAAATTCAGCAGAAATTTCCTCATCTAATGGGGGACCTCAATGCAATGGAGACCATTTCTTCCTAAGGAGGGAGGATTTCTCCAGATGGATATCAGTGGCCACCCACCTTTTCTATCTGTCTCAAAACAACTTTCTGACATTTTTGGCAATTTACTATTTTTAGCAGTTTTTACTTCCGGGGCCATTTTGAGGGCCTAAATGAAGGTTTTTCCGTATTGATCTCCTCAATGATAGCTGAAGGCACATTGAGCCCCCAAAATGAATCTCCTCAACGATTCCTTTCCAATGGGCTATCACACGCCTAAAATGGAGATCGTATGCAAAAGTTACGACCCTGGGAAGTTGATGTACTAGCTTACCCAAACGGGGCCCACATGACTTTTGGCGCTTCATCTCCTAGGGTTAGGTTTTTGGATTTATAGGTTTTTTGGCATTCTCGCTTATTATAAAAATTCATTTAGAGCCTCATTGTAACCTTCTTCTTGCGAATGCATGCTGCCGTCACATCTCTTCTCAGAGATAAGTCGCCACCATTCCAGCAAGCTTATTTCCACTGCATTTTACAATTTCAGCTTATTTCGTTATTGAATAGAAAACCAATTTTACTGTATCTCTATTATTTTGTGTTAAGCACCTGTTAATAATTTGTATTCATTTCATTCTGTTCATAAAATCCGGATCAGTCTATTGACAACCTCTACTGAGATGAGGTTATTATGGCTACCACTATCAATGATGAAGTGCAACGAGGTACCCTTCACCCACATCTGTGAATGAAAAAGGTGCTCGCCTTCCTCTGGCTCATCTGGTTCACCGAGCTGGAGCTTAGTGGTAGCAACGGTAGCATTGGGTTCTGTATCAATGATTCATCTCCCCGTTTCTAGTTTTGACTTAGAGTTGGAACCCTCATATGATTCATAGGCTTTCAAATCATCCACCAGTGATTGATTTGAGCGACAATCAACAATGTTAGGTGAGGGGATCTTATGGAAGTCACACAACTTCCTAGTATCTTTCTTTGTCTTTCCAGTGTACTTATTTTCTTGTGGCGTGGATTAGTTGTCCTGAGGAGGTCCGTCTTTTCTCTGTCCTTTGTTCTGTGGGTTGGGGCTTCCCTTTCTTGGATTTTTCTGTGCGGGGTTCCCAGGCCTAAATTTCCACATCTTTTGTTTGAGATTCTTCTCGATTTTGACGACATATTGGTAGTTCGTGCCTAAGGATGCGATGTCTAGAAAATCCATTTTGGCCTGGATGTATCTATGCAGACTTCTGCGATACTTGAGCAACGGATGTCACTCAAAATATTTGATACCCAAATTGGTGTGCAAGGTATGGAAGATATTTGTGAACTCAGGCACTGCTTGGTCTCTTTCATGCCGCAGTGTAGTCCATTTTGTATATATTTTGTCATAACTTCCAACAGGGTAGTATTGTTCCTTAATAGCATCCCTGAAGGACTCCCAGGTGACCGCGACTGTAAATAATGAGGGTTCCTATATTTCCTTCTTCTCATATAAAGTTTCCCACCAATATTTGACATGGGGAATGACTTTGAGGAGCACACAAGTAATCGTTTCTCTATTAAATAAGTTATGGACAGAGAAATACTCTTCTAGCAGATTGAACCATTTGTCTACAACATATATGTCTATCTGACCTTCAAATATAGGAAAATAGAAGTTGATTTGTACCTTGAGGGGGTGGCACCTCCATTTGAGGAAGATCCATCGCCTGTTGGTAGCCACCAAAGGATTTGTGCAAAAATATCCATCATCTCGTTCCTCTGTTGCATGAGGGATTCCTCGAGAAAATATTTGAAGGGATCTCATGTCCCATCGTATTTACTTTCTTCTGCCATGAGAGGTCGCTTGGGCGTGCGAGAGATTTTATCCTCAAGAGAAACAAGCTCGAGACCCAATTCTTTGTACCCTGACTTCATTAGGGACATGCATTAAGAACGACAAGGAGCATATCACTCTGGTACCACTGATCCATATTTTATGAGAAGAACGAAATGAAAAAAAATTATTATCAAAATATGCTTAATATAGAATAACATCTATACAATAAAATTTGTTTCTATTCAATAAGGAAATAAGCTGAAACTGTAAAATGCAGCGGAAAACAAGCTTGCTAGAATGGTGGGGGCTTATCTCTAAGAAGAGATGTGACAACTATGCTCATTCGCTAGAATATGATTACAATGAGGATCTCAAGGCATTTTTACAATAAACATGAATGCTGAAAACCTTAGACATCCAAAAACCTAACCCTAGGAGATGAAGTGCCAAAAGTCATGTGGGCCCCGTTTGGGTAACTTAGTACATCAACTTCTCGGGGTCATAACTTTTTCATATGATCTCCCTTGTAGGCGCACGATAGCCCATTGGAAAGGCATATATGAAGAATACACATTTTTCATATGGAGATCCCTACAAATGTTGATTGGGGCAAGCCCTAAAATGTTGTTTAGGGTCTCAAAACGAACCCAGAAGTCAGGGACCTAAAAACTAGGAAAAAAATGCCAAACTAGAAAACTGCCAAAGTTAGAATAGGTTAGAGGCCAGCGACATCCATCTCGATCACCTTGTCCTCAAATTGCCTAAGAAAAATGAAATTATCTTTTCTCCTTATTCTTCATCCTTATATAGAATCCATCCATGGTAAAGAAATCAATCCCTAGGATCCACTTGTCATTATTTAATTATTTCTTTACTTTATTTTAGCGTTTTTTCATAAATTACCATTACTTATTTTACCGTTTTATTTAATTACCCAAATATTTAATTTGAAGTACTTATTATGACCCCTTTATGACAATTATTATACTTCTTTATTATTATTTATTTATTTAATAATAATATGGGGTATGAAAACCTAGAACGAGTAAAGATAAGGAAAATAGGGATCCCTCCCCCTCAAATTTCTTAGATAAAGCATTAACCACCACATTTTATTTATATATTTTATATATAATATCATAATCATACCCTAGCATATTAATAACCCACTTATGATGCTATGGTGATCATAAGCTTTATTCTAGAAAATACTTTAGACTATTATGGATGATCTTGATATGGAATTCCTTCCTATGAAATATGGGCACTAAGTCTCAATTGCATGAAGCATGACCATCATCTCTTTATTGTATGTGGACTTATCCAAATTGTAGTGAAACAAATCAAAAAATATCCAAGAACTTTTCCCGAGGCATCACATTCTATTATTAAATTCTTCGTAAAATGGCACTGCTAAAAATGGAGTAGTGCACATGAAATCCTTTAAAGATGATAAGGTCGAATGGATCCCTCACTCCATACAAAGGAATTATTTTTGAGTGGTGAATTAAAGGGAGAAACAATTTTTCCATAACTTTTTACAAACTTTTTGTAGTAGCTTGTAAGTCCTAAGAACCCAAGAAATCTCTTCATCATATTTGGATGGGTCCAACCTTGCATGGTCACAAACTTCTTGGGATAAAATTGTATGCTATCCCAAATTACAATGTGACCCAAGTATTCAACATATGAAGCCCCAAAAGTGCATTTGGAACATTTCAAGAATATCAGTTGGTCTTATAGGAGTTGTAAGGCTCTATAGACATGATCTATATCGAAATCACAAGTTTTACTGTAGATCAAAATATCATCAAAGGTTACTAAACAAAAAATTATGTAGGAAGGGTTGAAAAGTTTTGTTCATGAGTCTCTATAAGGCGGGTGGATCACTGCAAATACCAAAGAGCATCACTAAAAACTCATAATGACATTCATGTGCATGGAAATATATCTTAGAGATGTTTTCCTCTTTCATCCCTACTTAATGGTATCTAGTACAAATGTCTATTTTAGTAAAAGAATCTTCACCATGATGTTCACCCAGGAGATCATTGATATCTAGGATTGGGAAAATTGTCCTTAATAGTAAACTTATTGAGAGCCCAAAAATCATGATGCATGTGCCAATTGCCTTTCTTCTATAATACCATGAACATTGGTGATGAGTAAGGGTTGGTACTAGGACATATAATTCTAGCTTTCAACAATTTCTAAATGATATGTCCCATTTCACTCTTTTATGAAAAGGGTGCCTCTAAGGATGCACATTGGGTCGTTGAATACATGGAAATAGGGGAATACCATGGTCATGTGTCACATACCCACTACCTTAATCAAATTTTTCTGGTCTTCTGCTGAATCAGAGCCCCCCAATTACCTATAGAGGCCTAGCGCAAGCTAGCTCTTTCTCTCTCTCCCCATTCCCATATGGTCGCGGGTCATGGTCATAGTTCAAATAATTGTGGTGCCTCTTTGTATTTCGCGCCTCGGCACTACAGGGGTGTTGAATCGTTCGACTCTGCAACAGCCGAACCCCGACAGGGCTAGCGTCCGGCCAATAGGGATGAATCCCAATAGGGCTAGAGAATAGCCAATGAGAATAGGTCCTGTTGTACAGTTAAGTGGAGTACAGGTGGTAGAGGGGGAATGCGACATGGTAGTCAACAGGATAGGAGAGGGCCCATTTCACATGCCACACTATTCCGGACCCCCCCCCCTCATTAAAGGCAGAATGGCAAGGGGGGTCCGGAATTCACCTGAGCACCGTTGATCAAGGTGAATTAATCTCAACTGTTCGAGAGTTTCACGTCCGATTCTGGACCCCCCCCCCATCGCTAAAGGCAGAACAACAAGGGGGCTTCGGAATGAAACCTCAGCTATAGATCTGGGAAGGTGGACTCTAGCCATCCAGATCTACTCGTTGCTTACCTCAATGCGCATTCGCGCCTCGGCTTAAAGCCGACATCTCTTCCTCACATCTAACGGTCGTTACAGACCCTGAGATCCTCCGAAAGAATCTCGTCTGTTCATCGGGGTTTATCATCATGAGAGTCTGAACTCTCGATCACGGGGCTCCTGAATTCTTGATCCCCGGTTTCCTGATGTGGCTAATCTTTCAACACGTAGCCTCCGTCATTCGGACGGCTCAGATCTACTCCAGGGTTTTCACCATGGAAAATCCTGAACTCTCGTCACCAAGATTCCCGATTCTACGATTCTCGATTTTTTGAAATGGGTAATCTTACGACACGTGGCCTCCGTCATTCGGACGACTCAAATCTATTCTGGGGTTTTCACCATGAAAAATCCTGAACTTTCGTCACTAGGATTCCCGATTCCGCGATTCCCGATTTCCTGAAATGGGTAATCTTACGACACGTGGCCTCCATCATTTGGACGACTCAGATATATTTTGGGGTTTTCACCCCTATACACTGGGGTATTTAACCCTCGGGTAACTCCTAACAGATCCAGTGGATGTCGGGTTTTTCCAGACGAGATATGACGGCTCAGATTGGTTCCTACCCATGCATTCTTCCACAACTCCCTGGACGTGGAAAATCAATGGTCCAGATACTCCCACAGACCTTGGAGATCTACGGTCCCGAATTATTTGTTGTCCATGAAGACATAGAAAACAAAGGGGTAAGGAATTTAACACCCTACTCACTCCTACCAATCTAACGGTCATGCGTGACCACAAGTTTCCCGATGAAATCGCGTCCGTCGATTAATACCTATCAGGGTTAAGGAACTTAACACCCCATCTTCTTCTTCCAATCTGACAGTCATGAGTGACCACAGATCTCCTGACGGAATCGCATCCGTCGAATTGATACTTCATCCTTATGTTGCCATCTAGGGTTTTCAAGAGGATCGTTCCTCCTCGTGCAGGGTTACTAAGGCCTTACACCTTCACATTCTCTTTCCCAGTTCTTGATGGGATTTTTAAGGAGGGTATCTCTATGGGGAGGTTCTTACCGAGGGTACTATCTGAGGCATATAAGGGTACCTTTCTCCCACGAATCAGACATGCGGTCTGAATTAGGTTAGTAAGCATATAAATAGCAATTTATGAAGACATAAGCCATATGTAGTCTTTCCATTATAAACATGCATCTACCAGTATTGATCAAAAAACCATACAAACATTCTTATAATGAAATCATTCACAGTTTTTACAGCTTATGGGCATAATTATCAGAATAAACATATATATTTCAAGATGCCAGAGGAAAAACACTTATCAGAAATAACACCAGGGGTTAAGCAACTGCTGAGAGGGATGCTCGTTTCCACCCAATTGTAGGCTCAGCGACTCCGAACGGACTTACCACTAGCCACCCCCGAACTGAGACCACGATGTTGTGAGACTGCTTCTCTATTTGCTAGTGACCAGGAGCGAAGGTTACTCCCCTTCCTCTCTGCTATCGCTCACTCTGCGTATTGCCAGAGTTCTCTTCTCCCCTTGCATCTGCCCCCAATCGCTTCTACCCCACGCCTTATCCTCTTGCGAGGTTGCATGTGGCGTGATTTCCCTCGCACTGGTCAGTCGTGATGGCTCTACGGATGGGCGGTTCACCTCCCCATCCCTCATTAATTCCTGAGGAGCCATCAACCTGCCAACCTGCGAGACATTTAATTCGGGGCCAGTGAGCCGCTTTTGGTTCTCCAGGCCAGTGAAGTCGAAATACAGTATTAATTCTCGATGGAAGTTAACGCCACCTTTCCAAGTGCCTTCCACCGTTATCTTGGTCTCTTTTTCTACACATCCCCTCTCAACAGTCCTACAATATAAATTCATAATGTTATTCACATTCATTGACCTTTTTCCATAAGGTCCATTCACATTCCTGAGTTTTCCACAGTTCTGGCCAGTCCAGTTATTTTTACAAACTGGGGGAAACAGGGTATTACAATTCCCTCCCCCTTAAAGGAACATTGTCCTCGATGTTCTTATCGTTTAACATGAATTGTATGTACATAAGTAAACAAAATCGGATATGCATGTCTCATGGAATCCTCCATTTCCCGTGTAGCCTCATCTGGGCCAAAATGTCTCCACTGCACCTTTACCTGTGCAATGGTTCGGTTCCGGAGCGGGGTTTCCTTTCTGTCCAATATGCATTGGGGTTCTGGTAGAAATTTTCCCTCCGGTTCCACCTGGATCATAGACCAGTCAATTATATGATTAGCATCATGTACATATTTCTTCAATAATGAAACATGGAAAACATTATGTGCTTTTACTGTGGGAGGAAGTGCTAGCCGATAGGCTACAGGTCCCACTCTATATAGAACCTCAAAGGGTCCACAATACCAGGGTGCCAACTTGGCACAAGTTCCCATTTTCAAGGAACTCCTTCTGGGCTTAATTCTGAGATATACATTGTCTCCCATTTTGAACTCTCTTGGAGTTCTCTTTTGATCAGCTTAACTTTTCTGTCGGTTCTGAGCAACCTTAAGATTTTTTTTTATTTGAGTCACTTGTTGTTCCATTTCTTTCAACATGTCGGGTCCAAAATAAATCCTATTTATAGGATTACTCCAGCTAACTGGAGTATTACACGGTCTACCATAGAGGACCTCGAAGGGACTCATCTTTAAGGATGCTTGGTAGCTGTTGTTGTAGGCGAATTCTACCAATGGCAGGTAGTCTTCCCATTTCCTGGGTTGATGCATTACATGCATCCTTAACATATCCTCTACTATTTGATTTACTCTTTCTGTCTGTCCATCGGTTTGAGGGTGATAGGCGGTGCTAAACAACAACTTGGTCTCTAAACCATCCATCAGTGATTTCCAAAAATTGGAAGTAAATTTTGTGTCTCTATCAGATACTATCTCTTTCGGCATACCGTGCTCATGATCACACTTCGGGATTCATAGCAAATCACACTTCCTTCCTGCATAAGGACTCCTCCGAGCCCTTCCTTACAGGCATTTGTGCACACAAGGAAGTCAGCTTCTGGGTTAGCGATTTTCAACACAGGCGCATGGGTTAGTAGATGTTTCAGGGTTTGAAATCTTTCTTCACATTGCTGTGTCCACAGGATTTTTGTCCCCTTCTTCTGGAGGGCAGTGATTGGACAACCAATATTGGAGAATCCTTTTATAAATATCCTATAGCATCCCGCTAATCCCATAAAGGATCTGATGTGTGAGACATCCTTTGGGGTAGGCCATTCCATGATAGACCTGATCTTGTCAGGATCTACTGCTACCCCTTCCTTGGACAGAACATGTCCCAAGTAGTGTATTTGCTTCTGAAAGAAGACACATTTTCTGAATTTAGCATAGAGTTGTTGCTCTCTTAGCACTTGCAGCACAAGTCTAAGATGCTCTTCATGTTCTTCTCTATTCTTAGAGTAGATTAATATGTCATCAATAAAAGCTAGTGCAAATTTATCTAAGAATTTACCGAGTACATTGTTCATTAAGCACATAAAAGTGGGAGGGGCATTGGTTAACCCAAATGGCACTACCACAAACTCATAGTGACCATACCGTGTCCGGAAAGTGGTTTTATGGATGTCTTCACCCTTGATTCAGACTTGATGGTATCCCGACCTCAAGTCAATCTTTGAGAAAATAGACGCACCCCCCAACTGATCGAATAGATCATCGATCATGGGCAAGGGGTACTTGTTCTTTATGGTTACTTTATTGAGTTGCCTATAATCTATACACAGTCTAAGGGTGCCATCCTTCTTTTTCACAAACAGGACTGGTGCTCCCCATGGGGACACGTTGGGTCGAATATAACCCTTATCCATCATTTCTTTCAATTGTAATTTGAGTTCCACTAACTC
>ML834866.1:30721-49183 GCA_009831015.1 Picea engelmannii
TGAGTTCCACTAACTCAGGTGTGCTCATCCGGTAGGGTGTCCTAGACACCGGCACCACTCCTGGTGCGAGCTCTATCGAGAAGTCAATGTCTCTTCTCGGAGGTAGACCCGATACCTCTTCCGGAAACACATCTCTGTATTCTATTAGGATAGGGTGATCATCAGGGCTTGGCTTAGCACCTTCGATTGTTTTCAACACCTGTATTGCATATAGGGGACACCCCTTTCGACAATACTTTCTCATTTGCAAGGCTGATATTTTCCTCACCGAGACCGCTTTTCAGATCCCTTGGAGGGTTATCTTTTTTCCTTCCTTGCTCACACATTCTAAGGTTTTATGGTTACAGTCCAATTTGGCTTTATGGGTGGCCAGCCAATCCATACCAATCAACATATCGTATGATCCCAGGGGTAATACATTAAGGGTTGCTTGGGTGGGGAATTCACCCAACATTAACTGGCAGGCTGGTATGACCTATGTTACCCTTCTTTTAGTGCCAGTGGCTAACTGTACCAACCATGGCTCGGTTTGTTTTTGTGGATGTAGCTTAAACTTATCCACAGTCTTAGGGGCTATATAACTCAAATTTGAACCAGGGTCAATCAAAACAGACACCAGATGGTTGAAAATCATACCTTCTATTTCCACCACTGAAGCTTGGTGGTCAGCTTGGTTATTATCCAAGGCTACATAAATCTGCGACACACTCCTTGCCACATCATTGACTGTGGTAGCTTCCTGAATGTTATAAACTTTTCGACTGTTCTGTTGTTGGTGTGGACAGTCTCTAAGGAGATGCTCTTCTCCACAACCCCAACATTTCAGAGGTTCTCTCTTTGGGTTATTAGTCTTCACTAGTATAGGTCTAGAAGTTTTATTTCCGCCTGATGATGGAAAGTTCTGCTGGAGTACACTCCGGGATGGAAAGTTCATTCTGGGGTTCTTCTTGTAGTTTTTAAATCCTGAGGATTTGATCCCCTTTTTCTGAAATCTCGAGCCACTCTTTTGTTTCCAGTCTCCACGAGACTCTGCCCGATGTCCATATTGTTCATGACAATATGTTTCTTTTCGAATAGTGTCTTCTAAGGTCTTTGGCTCGTCGAATTAGATTCGGTTCCGGTATTCCTTGGGTAGCCCACTGATGAAGCGTTGTGCCTTTGCCTTATCTGCTTTGATGTAGGGTACATATCTCAATAAGTCAATGAATTTGTTGACATATTCCTCTATAGTGAGTTGCCCCAGTTTGAGTTCATAAAACTCTTTAGCCTTCTCGTCGAAATATCTTTCCGACAAATACTTCTTCCGGAATTACTTTTCAAACAGTTTCCAAGACAGGTCCTCCTCGTGGACCCCTTTCATATTCTTAAGGTCTTCCCACCAAGTGGAAGCCTTTCTGTTCAGATTGAAAGTGGCCACTCGGGCCTTCAAACTCTATGAAAAATCATGGACTCTGAAATATTTCTTCAGTCCAAGTAGCTAGGCCTCGACTTCCTCTCCCTTCTTTATCTCACCGTCGAAGGAGGGAGGTTTGGCCTTTCTGAATTCCTCAAATTTATGACCCTTGGAAGTATTTTGGTTCTTCTGTCTTCTTCAAGAATAGGAACTAGTCCTGCTGCTGGAAGAGCCTTCTGAATCGCCAGCTTCCTTCTCAGTGGAATTGTCTGGCACTGGTCCTTTACCTCTGGGGTGAACCTTCCTTGAGGTGCTCCTCTCAGTATGGCCACTGATATGACCTTGTTTCTGCATCTCAGGTTCATGCTGCATTTATCGTTGTACGTCGGATAAGCTCTGCAGTAAAACTACATTAATTTATGTTTTCTTTTCTTGTTCTTTCATCATCCTTTCATTGTCAGCCTTGCAGCTTTGAAATTCAACCATGAGACTCCTCACAGTCTCAGCTAGATCTGGAGGGGTTCCTATTGCTCTTATTTTGTCAAACTCTTCGTCTCTATTGTGGGAGACTTCTCCCATCTCTTGGTGAGTCACCATTTTCTGCGTCTGCAAATTCCCATGGCTGATCGTCCGCTTGGCAGAAAAGACAAATGCTGGTTGTTAGTCAAGAGTTAGATACATTTTTATAACCTGCGCATAATTCATATTTTCACATGTATACCCATATAACAGGGGTTTTTTTCATTTGGGTCTTAATACTTATCTATCCATCCATCTCAAATGTAAGAGACTCTACCTACTTTAGTAGGTAGCCATCGTAACACTAAAATAGGACAACGAAGTTCATGTCCCAGATTATAGTTTCATCCTGTAATCCTTCTTCTTAAGGAGAAAACGCAGATGACAATGTCTTATTACGCGGCTCATTCCCGAGCCCAAGCAAGCCAAGTGTTGTAACCATGCTCTGATACCACTTTGTCACATACCCACTACCTCAATCAAATTTTTCTCATGTTTTGCTGAATCAGAGCCCCCGAATTACCTATGGAGGCCTAGTGCAAGCTATCTCTTTCTCTCTCTCCCCGTTCCCATGTGGTCACGGGTCATGGTCATAGTTTAAATAATCATGGTGCCTCTTTGTCTTTCGTGCCCTGGTGGTACAGGGGTGTTGAATCATTCGACTCTGCAACCGCTGAACCCCGACAGGGCTAGCGTCCAGCCAATAGGGACAAATCCCAACAGGGCTAGAGAACAGCCAATGAGAACAGGCCCCGTGGCACAGTTAAGTGGAGTACAGGTGGCAGAGGGGGAGTGAGACACGGTAGTCAACATGACAAGAGGGGGCGCCATTTCACACGCCACACTATTCCGGACCCCCCCCCTCATTAAAGGTATAATGACAAGGGGGGTCCAGAATTCACCTGAGCACCGTTGATCAAGGTGAATTAATCTCAACCATTCGAGAGTTGCACGCCCGATTCCGGACTCTCCCCCCCACCGCTAAAGGCAGAACAACAAGGGAGCTCCGAAATGAAACCTCAGCCATAGATTTGGGCGGGTGGACTCTGGCCATCCAGATCTTCTCGTTGCTTACCTCAATGTGCATTCGTGCCCCGACTTAAAGCCAACATCTCTTCCTCACATCTAACGGTCATTACAGACCCTGAGATCCTCCGAAAGAATCTCGTCCATTCATCGAGGTTTATCATCACGAGAGTCCGAACTCTCGATCACGGGGCTCCCAAATTCTTGATCCCTGGTTTCCCGATGTGGCTAATCTTTCGACACGTAGCCTCCGTCATTCGGACGACTTAGATCTACTATGGGGTTTTCACCATGGAAAATCCCAAACTCTCGTCACCAAGATTCCCGATTCCATGATTCCCGATTTCCTGAAATGGGCAATGTTATGACACATGGCCTCCATCATTCGGACGGCTCAGATCTATTCCGGGGTTTTCACCACGGAAAATCCTGAACTTTCATCACCAAGATTCTTGATTCCGCGATTCCCGATTTCTCGAAATGGGTAATCTTACGACACGTGGCCTCCATCATTTGGACGTCTCAGATCTATTTCGGGGTTTTTACCCCTATACACTGGGGTATTTAACCCTCGGGTAACTCCTGACAGATCCAATGGCTGTCGGGTTTTTCCAAACGAGATCTGATGGCGCAGATTGGTTCCTACCCGTGCATTCTTCCACAACTCCCTAGACGTGGAAAATCAACGGTCCAGATACTCCCATGGACCTTGGAGATCTACGGTCATGAATTCTTCATTGTCCATGAAGACATAGAAAACAAATGGGTAAAGCATTTAACACCCTACTCACTCCTACCAATCTAATGGTCATGTGTGACCAAAGGTTTCCCGATGGAATCTCGTCCGTCGATTAATACCTATCAGGGTTAAGGCACTTAACACCCCATCTTCTTCTTCCGATATGACAGTCATGAGTGACCATAGATCTCCCGACGAAATCTCATCCGTCGATTTGATACTTCATCCTTATGCTGCCATCTCGGGTTTTCAAGAGGATTGTTCCTCCTCGTCCAGGGTTACTAAGGCCTTACGCCTTCACATTCGATTTCCCGGTTCTTGATGGGATTTTCAAGGAGGGTATCTCTATGGGGAGGTTCTCACCTAAGGTACTATCTGAGGCATATAAGGGTACCTTTCTCCCACAAATCAGACATGCGGTCTGAATTAGGTCAGTAAGCATATAAATAGCGATTTATGAAGACATAAGCCATACGTAGTCTTTCCATTATAAACATGCATCTACCAGTATTGATCAAAATACCATACAAACATTCTTATAATGAAATCATTCACAGTTTTTACAGCTTATGGGCATAATTATCATAATAAACATATATATTTCAAGATGCCAGAGGCAAAACACTTATCAGAAATAACACTAGGGGTTAAGCAACTGTTGAGAGGGGTGCTCGTTTCCACCCAACCGTAGGCTCAACGACTCCCAGCGGATTTGCCACTAGCCACCCCCGAGCTGAGACCACAATGTTGTGAGACTGCGTCTTTGTTTTCCAGTGACCAGGAGCGAAGGTTACTCTCTTTCCTCTCTGCTATCACTCACTCTTCATATTGCCAGAGTTCTCTTCTTCCCCTCGCGTCTGCCCCCATTCGCTTCTACCCCACACCTTATCCTCTTGCGAGGTTGCGTGTGGCATGATTTCCCTCGCACTGGTTAGTCATGATGGCTCTACGGATGGGCGGTTCACCTCCCCATCCCTCATTATTTCCTGAGGAGCCATCAACCCGCCAGCCTGCGAGACATTTAATTCGGGGCCAACGAGCCTCTTTTGGTTCTCTGGGCCAGTGAAGTCCAAATACGGTATTAATTCTCGGTGGAAGTTAACGCCACCTTTCCAGGTGCCTTCTACTGCCATCGTGGTCTCTTTTTATGCACATCCCCTCTCAGCAGTCCTGCAGTATAAATTCATAATGTTATTCACATTCATTGACCTTTTTCCATAAGGTCCATTCACATTACATATTCACATTCCTGAGTTTTCCACAGTTATGGCCAGTCCAGTTATTTTGACAAACTGGGGGAAACAAGGTGTTACATCATGATCCCTATATGAAGGTGGTAAAACTTGGGGTGTTTCAAATAGTTATAAATATGTTTAGTGAGGACCATCTACAAATTATGGAGAATCTCTCCTCAGGGTTGTTTGCTACTTTTATGTAATTGAACTATGCAATAATGAATGAGTGGCCTTTATTCAATAGATTCTCCATAATATGAGAGGTGATTTTTTAATGGGAACCAAATGTAATCCCCTCAATGGTATGTTTCTTCTCATCCTTGGTGAAGCTCATGTATAAATCCTTGAAATCCATGGTGATAAGTCTGAAAGTGCATAATCGTTCTTGCTCAAGAACTACAACACAACCACCCATTTCAATAGAAAAAATGTGAGATTGGAGATGATACTCGACCATTTGAAGTTTCACATTTTTATATTGACCACTATGTTTCATCACACAACCATTAGCTATCATAATTTAAAAATTAGGTATGGCATGGACATAGCATCGAGTTTCTTCAACCACTTTGCTATAAATAAAATTGTGGATGTTTTCATTGTCAATAACAATAATCATTTTGAGGTGCTTGATGTAACCAATAAAATTTAAATTTTGGGGTGTTGAAAAACCTAATAAGGCATGGAGATAAATTTAGGGTACCTCACAAGGAGCTTGTAAGGTGGTTTTTTATTCCATGGGAGAGGTTATGCCATCTGATTCTGGTTCAATGGTCTCTTCAACTAAGATGTATTTTGAGTGGTTTTGTGGGGATACATCCATTTAAAATATTTTTTGTTCTTTACGTTTGTTCCCTTTGAAATACTACTTGTCACAATTATGGAAAAATCTAATACATTGACATTCTACCATCTCTTCCTTGGATTATTTTTGGATCATCAATGGTTGATTAGTGAATGGAGGTATTTTGGTTTGGGCATTGATCACCATATAATATTCTTTATATCTTTCACATACTTTCAACCATGTGATTGGGAACTACATCATGACATGGCTTTAATTTCCTAAGTTGAGACCACTCATGAAACATTCTTTAAAAAGGAATTTTATAGGCCCTTTGTGTGGATTTCCAATTGTTCAAAGGCTATAATAAATTCAATAATTGTTCTTATTTGGAATAATGTTGTGATTTGTACTAAATAGTGATTGTATTCAAAATGAGCATAAATGGCATTCACAAACTAGGTCCAAGAAATGTTGCCTCTATAAGATTTATTTTCCAAAATTCTGAATCCAAATGCAAGATTCCCACTTTGAGTTTCTATAAGTCATGAATAATTCCATGTAGAGAGAAATAGTGCTCCATTTGAGTAACCCAACCAGATGTATCAGAACCATCTAACTTGTTCATTTCCACTTTTGGAATTTGGTTCCATGAGTTGTGATATTAAAAGGGTGTGTGATAATTTTGGTTCCCCAACAAGAATGCATTAGGGTGTGGCTCTTCATCAACTACATATTCCCACATGGGTGGATCCATGTGGAGTTTTGGCCCCTTGCATTTTCTAGAGGCCTATAGTGTGTTGATCCATTCTTTGAGATCCTCCTTCTGGTTGACAATTTGTTAAGCAACGTGTGAGGATATTTTAGCACTCTGGTGATTAATCTTTCCCTAAATATGATCAAGTGAGACTCAAATATTTCGGTACTATGTAGGTCATTATTTTCAATGTTTCAAATATGGGCGATGGAACCACTTAATATCTCATCGACGTTCCATCCATGAATTATCTCAATATTATTGGGATATGGAGGTGAGTCTTTTGAGAGGTATCACCAATAGGTGTAGTGCAGTTCCACAAAAAAAAAGGGTTAGTAGAGAGGTGTACCAAGACATTTAAAATAATGTGCAAGGAATATTTTGAGATAGGTCTCCCACAATGGTTCTATCAACACCTAGACTCTAGTGGGAGTATTAATCACAATTGAATATTACTGTATCGACAAAACTCTTAAATTTCTTCTAGATTCAAAGATGTGGGAATTTTATTAGAAAATTGCATAAGATAGGTTTTGTAGGGTCCTAAGGATAAAGGAGTGTCAATTACTATAGATCTATGATATACTGAAGGGTTTCCAACAATAGTACTGGACCAAATATTTCACAACATTTATTAAGGATGATAGATTGTACCCTTGTCCATACTACTCATTTCCCTAGCATGTGAGAATGATCTCTACAAGTATTTCTCTTGATGTACTATAACAATAGGAAAACCATAGGCTTATGTAAGGTTGGTTTCAAGTGTGTTCAAAGGGATTTTGATATATCCTATGGTACGTGGAAGACAATTCCATATACAAGTGTTGTATGATGTTGTAGTACTTGAAGGGGTGACAACAAAGGTTAGAAAGGTGTTCATCAGGTGACCCAACTTGTATTTTCTTCATGTATTCTTCCATGATAGTAGGTTTACCTATTGAATGACATATCTTTGTTGTATTTATAGCCATTATAACATGTCTCTAGACTAAAATGAATTATGCTAAATTTTGGAGGAATTTAGCTCAGAAAAGAGATTTGATCCCACTTATGGTGTTGCTTAACCATTATAATTGAAATAGAAACTATGTATACAAATATTATAAAATAAAAAAACATGATATGGGAGATGAATAAGATGAAATATGAGAAATATACCCTTGTATTATGATAATCAAACAAAAGAAAGAAACATTCACTTGCCTCTTAAGGTTAGATGACCTATCACTAAGAAAAGCTCCAAATACATCAATACTCAACAAAATATTCCATAGCCTAATATATCTTTAAATAGATTCTCAATAAAAAAACCATAACTACTTTGAGTCTTATCATTAATGAGTACCAACTACCTAGTGGGGTTTATTTGATAAAGACGACCCTTTTACATTAAATATCTATCCACTGCTAACTAATGGGCCTTAATCAAAGAAGAGTTTTTCATACATAAATTGACTAACTCATAGGTATCCTAATGTAGGGAGGTTAGGGTAGGACCATAACATTGGAAATATGGAAAACTTAATACCTAAAGCTATTTGATTTTATGTCTCTATGATGCATTTTTCCTCTTATATGCTTGTGTTATGTTAAACTTCATTGAAATTGAATGCACTTCTCACATGGAATCATCTCAACAAAAATTCTCCAATCCATTTAGCTGATTGTTGATCCATTCCCTATTATGTTAGAATGCCTCGACAAAGATACCACTACTCATGAATGACAATATTCCAAAAAAAATATAGATTTTACTAAAGATAATATCTAATGAGTATTAAGAACCAGTGCTTAGTCGAGATTTTTGTAGGCTAGAAACTCTCACAAATATTCCCTTCCATAGTCAAGTAGTGATGATATCTAGGTAGGTGTTGATGAGGCTCCCAACAAAAGGAAAAATATCTTGATATATGGTTGTGGGGCTCTATATTTCAAATGTAATAAATGCAAAATGAATACATATGATTCAGATTTTGTTCACTTGCTAGATTGGAGACTGGAAAGATTAATGCCTTCTTTATGGAGCAAGAAAAATTATACATCATCCAATAGAGGGTATGTATACTATGGTCATTTTGAATTTGAAAAATTTGGCATGACTTATATAGATTGTTGAGAGTGGAAATTGTTATAGTCTTTGACTATTTGAGGTATCAAGCTTCTATGTCTTATCCCATCAATCTCAATTAACTTCATACTGATTGTTTTCCACCTAGACACTACACATCTAGACACTAGACACCAAAGGCTTCCCTTATTCATCATGTTGAAAAATAGAATTTAAATTCCATGTGCCTCTTGGCAGGCCCATTGCGTAATCGACTGGAATAGTGGTGTGCCAATATATGTCCAACATGAATGATCCTCTTAAATTTGGAGGAAAATGTATGGAACAACCCTTTTCTCACATATACAATAGTTCAAGTTGAATTTGTTAATAATATATCCTTTCCCTTGTAAGCTTGAAATGTTCTATAGTATACCCTTTCCCTTTGTAAGTTTGAAATGACAATTTCTTTTTTAGTAAGAGTTTAAACTATTTTTAGTTGATTTTCTATAACTTGCTTTTTCATGGATAGTCAATGTACATGATTGATATCTTTTTTCCATGTCACAAGATAACTCAAAATACCCAATATAACATAGGGTAGTCAATTCACATGGAGATAGTGGTGAGGTGAATGCTTTCGATGTATAGATCCATATCATTGTAATATGACTTAAAAAACTACAAAATTTTCAATAATTTTGCAATGACTCACTTTGAGAAAGTTATTACAAAAAATACAAGTTTAATCACTACTTCACAAATAGAATGAGAAATAGATATTTATTTATAGGAAATAACCAATAATAATAATAATTTGTATTCTCAACTATAACTCATTTAAAAAAAACCTACACCAATTTCTTTTAGTGTTCCATTACACCCAAATCAACACCAATTTTCTAAAATGTTCCATTACAACCAAATGAGGGATATACTAATTAATGTTCCATGTTATAATTTTTAGTATATTTATCTTGTAAGTTCCATGTTATAATTTTTAGTATATTTATCTTATAACTTGCAATAATAAAAAACTCTAAACAATATATTAATGCCAAATATATACATTCCATACAAAATAAAACTTTTAAATTTGTTTTTATCATTTCAATTGGAATAAGTACACTACACTAAATATCCATTTTTAAAGGAGGAGGTGGTAAAAGAATCATTTTGATTAAATTAAACTACCATATATAAGATGGAATGCATATTAGTCTAGCCAAAGTTTTTACTAGAAGAGATGGTAGAAGACTTTATAAATTACCATTGATCTTATATATATATAATTTCTCATAATAATTAAATAATTGTATTTATTTGATTATCTATAATTTTTATGATAATTAAATAATTATATTTATGTATTTATCTATAATTTTTGTAATAGTAGTTGTAACTCTATAAAATTAATTTATTACGACTAAAGGTGTACACTTATTGATAATGGGCAGATTTAATAGGGGTTTAGTGCTTAATAAGTTTTTTATGGACAAGATTAAATATGGCTGGAATATTCTTAGTAGTCACACAAAATAAATGGGTGTGATTTCAATCATTAACTTCCTAGCTATTATAAGGACATCCGTTTATGTGTTTACTTTTTTACATTTACCTAATCATATTTAAAAATTACTTTGATAGCTAAATCAACAAAGAAATGAAACGCAACAGTTTATTTGTTAATCAATAATAAAATTTAATAAATTCTTTACCAGTAAATAATATAAACACTTAAGAATTTGAGAAAAAAAAATATTTTATCATTTTATGTTAACTTCAATTTTTTTTTGAACTTTCCATTGAAATTGAAATAAGATTAATGATTTTTTTTTAACATTCTATTGCAAGTGAAACAATATGTTTTAATATGAATGATTTCAAGAAGAACTCGAATGAGAAACTTAAAAACCAAAAATAAACCAATCTATGCATTACTTTTCTTCACTCTGATAGCAAACAAGGATGTTAGTGTCAGTTGTAGTCGAAGCGCCATAATAATTCTTGAAAATGGATTCAAGAAAACCTGCCAAAAGTTGTCACAGTATATCCTTTCGATTTCCGGTTTGTGATGAAGATGAAAGCTATTGGGAACCTGGCCGTATTGAAGATGAAATCTGATGAAGTACGAAAGCATTGCAGTCTTTCACTAGTTAATTAAACCCTGAATATATATCGTCTGAATCTTTTCAAAAAGATCAAAACCCTCGCACTACATTTTGATTCGATGAATTGTAGAGATTCGACACAACAAGATAAATAAATAGTAAATTATTCCTTAGTCTTCATCGTTCAATTAAAAGAAAGTTGAATCTAGACTAGACAAGAAGCCGCGATAAGCAAGCAAAACAGAGAATGAGGAGATGCAGGCACTGGTCTCTCCATTATATCCATCATGTTGTTATTTCTCTCTCTATACAAGAAAAGTTGAAAAATCCACACCTCAGTTTTCAATTTAGTGTAATAATTTTAAAAGTATTTAAATAATAATAATAACAATTGTATTAGATTTCTTTATATAAATTGTGTATGGAGTTTTTGAAACATATATAGTTTTTATTTCACTAAACATCAATAACCATTGAAGTAACCAGTGACCGACCATTAAAGTAATGAGAATTGAAAAAAATAAACATTTCAAAAACTCCATAAAAAAAATCTAACACAACATTATAGAGAACTCAAAAACTCCATAAAAAAAAATCTAACACAACATTATAGAGAACTGTAAAAACGTGCATACTCTAAAAATAACAACTAATCAAAAAAATAACCTAACAAAATAACATAACATATTGAATTACAAGTGTAAAATCTTAACCAAAGTTATTAACTCAAGAGTGACAGAATTACATCAACTCGATAAAGCACATAGATGAAAATAATGGGAGAGAAGCCCATAATATCAACGTATCGAATAAGAAAAAGCTCTAACGGACCAGAAAACCTACGTATAGTTCGAGTAGGAGTCCGTTGAGCTGCAATAACTCCTAGGATGCCTGTGGAGGAATGAGGTCCGTCGAGAGAGGTCGTTTTATTGAATTCACGCCTGGAATTTGAGGTTTCATAGGACATTTTTTTGGGTTTTAATAACCATTTTACATGGGATACAAAATCCACAGGTCAACATTTACTGTTATAAAAATTTTGAACTCGTCAAATTGATTTTCCACTCATGATATTTAGTTTCTTATAGCTTTAATGTTATGTCAGACTTTTAGTGTTTAGTGTTAATGGTTAATTTTAGTGTTTAGTGTTAATGGTTAATTGAATATCCAGCTGCATGGCTAGTCAAAAAACTGGCCAAGCCAAACATTATTTAGAGTTTTTACAAGGAGAGTTTTAATGAAGATTGTTTATTGGTTTCCTTGCCAATTTCTGTTCTCATTTTTTGCTCATCAATTGATACCAGGAAGCCCGATGCCAACGCTCTTGTACTTGTCCATCCAGATTTCTCATTCTTAATCTTGACAATTGTATTACAGTTTGCACTAGATTCTGTATTGCATTATATATGATTCCTCCTAAAGGTTATATTTAGACCATGGTTTTTCAATATTATTGCAAGGCTTGAATTTGAAAATTTTCAAGATCAAAAAAGTCATGGATGTAAATAATTTTCAAGATCAAAGAAGTCATGGAAGTGGATAAGATGATGAATTCTCCAATCAAAACATACATCTCTTAGTTAACTATAATCTTGTTACGGCATACATCTATTGATAATGAGCACATTTAATAGGTTTTTAGTGCTTAATCATGTTTGTATGGACAAGATTAAATATTGATGGAATATTCTTAGTCGTCCCAATAAATCAATGATTGTGATTTCAACCACTAACTTCCTCACTATTATAAAGACCTCACTATTATAAAGACATCTGTTTACATGTTTATTTTTTTACTTTTACTTGATCATATTTAAAATTTACTATAGTGGCTAGTTGATTGCCACGTCTGAGTGATTAATAAGGTTTATTACTTTCCATTTCTCCAACAACTTATCATTTACTTCCACTTCCTCCACCATTTTCCCTCCCCAGTCCATTTCATCTCCACTTACTCGAGTGTTTCCTCCCGTATTCCATCAGGACCATGTTCAGTGTTGATTCCGATTCCGATGTTGAGTGCAGTAATATTGAGACTGGTTTGATACGAGTAAAAACAGTGAGCAGTTGACACGAGTAAAAACAGTGAATCTTTCAGCGTTCCCCAGCCACGAGTTAGCGGCTGTGCTAATTACTTTAAGAATGGGATGCTGTCGAGGACTTGTGACTCAATCTAAGTGCAATTCCTACTACCTTAATCCAAGTGAGTTCAAATATCTTAAACTTTTTACAGTCATGAATATGTTTGTGATTAGTAATGTATAGGTCTTTTTTTAAATTACAACATCAACTTATTTTTATAGTTTAAATACATTTTCTCTAATATTTCTCCACTTTCACTCTCAATTCCTTACTCTCAATTGTATTTAAATAAATACATTTTATCTAATATTTCCACTACCCCACCTTTATCTTCATTTAAATACATTTTATCTAATATTTCTCCACTCCATAATTGCAATAAAATTATCAATTTTCAAATCTACAAAATAACAGCCAATGTTTCAAGAAATCTAGAAGTGTGTAAAGTGGAACACTCTCCAGAAGCTGTGAGTTGTGAAATTTATTGTGGACGACTGAACATGAATATTTTTGCTCTGAATCAAGATTCAATTTACTTCAATCAAGAAAACACATAGGTACTGTCCATCTGTCAACATTTCCACCATCCATCGGTGGGTTGTTGCCAAGCCTTCCATCTACCTTCACTCTCCTTCCCCTTCCATCGGTGGGTTGTTGCCAAGCCTTCCATCTACCTTCACTCTCCTTCCCCTTCCACTTGCCTTCGTTTTGATCTCTAAAACTTAGAGAGGGAATGAAGAGGCCTTGGACTCCGGAAGAATCCGAGAACCAAAACAAATGTATATATGCTAAATAAGTAGAGTATGTATTCACCTTTATTTGTTTGGGAAAGTGGTATAGTTAGATCTTAGATTTGCGTTCAAAATAGAACTCATTAAGATTAAGTTTCTCAACAAATTCTAAATATAAAAGAAATCGATTAACAACTTAAATTGCATGTTACATATAATTGGTTTATGGAGAATATATCACATAGATATTTACAATCAAAATAGAATTCATTAAAATTAAGTTTTTCAACAAATTTTAAATTTTTAAATATAAAAAAGAATCAATTAACAACTTAAATGGTATATTATATATAATTGGTTTATGGAAAAAATATCAGATATAAATTCTAAATATAAAGAGAAATAATTAACTTAAATTGCATATTGATGATGATGATGATTAAAGTCTACTAAGACCTAATTGGTCTATTGGACTTTAAGACTGTAAGTGATTACTTGTGATTTTTTAGAATTTTGTTTCTGTGCTCGAAAAGCGAAGCTTTTCAAGATCACCATACTTTTGTTGAGTTAAGAGGTTAGGAAGGTTGGTAGTGTGATCAATATTTTGAAAATGAGATCTAATATGGGTATAGGCTGAGAAAGTGTTTTTCATCTTCAACCTTCTTAGTGTCACAAAGGTGACACACTCTTTCATCCCATGGAATTTTAGGAATTGACCAACTCCCAGTTTCACTATGGAGCTCATGAGAATTTGTTCTTATCTTAGCAATGCTTATTTTTTTCTTTACACTTGGCAAAACAGATAGATAATTTTGATCTTCTAGATTAGGTTTGATTACATCTTTATAATACCTTAGTTTTCTTTTTTCCTCTAACTCTTTATCACACCACATTTTTTCCTTAAATTTTGATTTGACATTTTTTTTAATAGTATATTTATTCTGCAAAATGGTTTCTTCCATGATTCCCCAATAGTTTAGCCAAGACGAGGTGTCTTTATGCCATCCTCGCTTGAGTTAATGGTGGTTATGACTTGATTTTGAAGCAATTTTAAGTAGCCTCTTGTCTTCCATGTTGTTTAACTTGTTCTTATACATTAGGTACCTAGTCATAACCATGCTCTCAATGAGAAAGAAGCACATATAATTGATTTATAGAGAAAATATCATATAGATATAAATATTGACAATCAATTTATATTAAAAATATAACATTTTAAATCATAGTATTCAAATACATCATATTAAATATTAATATTATGTATAATAAATCATAAAATTCAATATATTAAATCATATGTAACTACTCCTTAAAGGTCAACTTCATAAACATACTCATTCTTCAGTGAAAAATGTATTTATTATTAAATTTTGTTTTTCAACACTTGCATATATTAAGCTAACATACAATCATTAATATATTAAAATGTTAACTAAATTTCCTATGAAAAATGCATTTATTATTAAATATTGTTTTTCAACACTTGCATATATTAAGCTAACATACAATCATTAATATATTAAAATCATTAATATATTAAAATGTTAACTAAATTTCCTATTACTTAAGTGGCTCACATATTTGACAATTAAATCCAAAGTGACGACTCTTTGGTTGAAAATTTTAACCAAACATTTTGCTTACCACCATGTACAACACTTTGTTGAGATCCTTCAACACATATAACATTTAAGTGAATGGAAAACTAAGGATGAGTTCACATTCAATCTAGAAGTTAGTATTGGTGTACATTAAACATATAACTAAAACTAAATTGTGTATTACTTATGCATCGAATTATCAATTATGTATTAATTTAATTTTTAAGTATGGATGATAATAGTAAAATAGAGATAATAATTCTTATTACAATTGTTCGGCAATCCTAAACAATGATATTAGATATGGAAAAAAACCACCACAAACTTTGCGTTGAGTTTTTCAAAACTTATCTATATCATGAAATCCAATCATATAAGTCTTATTTTTGGATTAAAAATGGGGTTCCAAATTCATATGACATAGATCCCCACTAATGTCTATATAAATCATTACAGAAACAAACTAGAACATGTTTTTTTTTAACATATCAACATTACATAGTTTAAATCCTCATAGGTTTTAAACCAAGCCCTTGTTTTTAATCCCTTTTAGATGTCTAGAAGCTTAGACTTTACATATGAATTTTGAAAATAAAACAAAACATAAAAATTTTCTCCCCATAATTCGTCACAAAAAAAACTACAACCTATTTATTACCCATGCATAATAATTAACCTACAACTTATTTATTATCCATGCATAATAATTAACCAAGGTAGTCACTAATATAAAGAGAGATAAAGGATATTACCCATCATATGAAAGACAACACCATTCATTAAATGATTTTGACAATAGATTTCACAAACCGCTATGAAGAACTAAGAATAAATTATTAGTTTATTTTTTAAATAATAATTTATTGAATAAATCAAGTTAAATTAAACCATAAGCAATAATGGAAATAAAACACATCAAGTTTAAAGAGTGATAATAATTACCTATGGGAAACTAATCATTTATTTAGAATGAAAACTATAATAACTACTAAATGAATAACTTTTAATCCTTATGAAAGCATATCCATTTTTGTTTCTACTAGACAACATATTTTCCACATCAATTTCTCCATGGAATCAGAAGGATTAAGTGTTTTAGCTACAACCAACTATTATTAGTTGAAAAAACAATCATCGGTAAACTAAATAAATAATCACAAGTTATACCTAACCAAGATTTCAAATCCAATAGTTGTATATGAATTACAATGACCAACTCCTTGCTTTTACTAACTTATTATGTTCCAACCAGTTTCCACCCTATCATACATAGGAATAACTTCTCTCTGTAGAAAACCTATGCTATGTGGGATCATAACCAAGAGAATAAAACATATTTCACCAATTGTATATACAATTGGTAGTTGGTATTCTACTAAAAGTGGGTTTTCTAGCTGTTGAACATGTTAGGTTAGTCACTGTAAATATGACAAGGGGATTAGTATTCAACATTTCCTTCTAGATACAACTGTCCATTTCATTTTAGTTTATGCTTAGTTTGGTAGAATTTTGATAGTATTTCCTTACTCTTTCAGTATCCCCCCAAAATCCATGAAGGTATCTTCTTGGCTATCCTCACCATCAATTGTATTTTTATGTTATTTTTTTTTAAATGTTGAACAATCCTTCCCTTATGTGTTCCTTGGCATTATTTCTCCAATATGTTTCACTGTAATTCATTAATTTTGATTTATCCATTAAAATAATAGTATTTTGACTTTCCTCTTAAAAATGGGTAATTTTTAGTTGACTTAAGTTTATCATGGGGTTTACTTGTAGAAATATGGAAGTAGAGGTTGTTGGGGATAAGGAATTAACACTTACTATGTTCCCCCTCACCATAAATTTTGAAATACAGGATTGCATCCCCTATCCCCATAGTGAAAGTACTCATGGTAAGTATGTTGCCTCTATTCCTAGATAGTGGGTACACCACTCATAAAATTGTAGGTTAGTTAGCCTACCTGACTTCCTTATCCCACATATTTTATAAATATACTTTGTACCTCTATCATGGGATGGAGTAGGAAAACCGAGCACCATGGTTCATCCTTGAAACTAAATGGGTGGAAAAAATACTACTACACATCCTCTAGGCCAAGTGGGTAAACACCACTACTATGTCCTTGAACCAAGTGGTTCAACAAAAGAATTGATACTCATTATTGAGGGTTGATTGGGTCGTAGAAGTTCCTCAAATCATTCTAGGACAAACAAAACCAAAGCCTC
Organism: Picea engelmannii; assembly: GCA_009831015.1. Classification (NCBI taxonomy): domain Eukaryota; kingdom Viridiplantae; phylum Streptophyta; class Pinopsida; order Pinales; family Pinaceae; genus Picea; species Picea engelmannii. Next base: position 47,979 of record ML834866.1, read on the forward strand.
CTAGTCAAGTACAACACTCATTTGTTGGTGAGCTAGAAAGGATTTACCTTGTATCGTACACATGCACGAAACAAATTCAAATCAAATAGTTTGATGACACATGCATAACATGATCTAATCACAGTTCTTCATTTCAAAAGTTACCCTTGGTATTTTTTTTTCAGACTCCATCCCCAAATTTGTCCGAGACAAGAAATTACAATATAATTTATGGTTCAATGACCTTTATCCTAAATCATCAAATGCAAATTTATTAGATAAATCATGCTTCCACCAAATATTCCTATTGGTATTTCCAAACTATCACAACTCACACTTTCTTAATAACATTAGTAATCATCATGTAATCAAATGACACCACCCAAGTATCCAAACCATCTTTCCAAAATATCACAATTCACACTTGCTTAGTAACAATAGTAATCATCATGTGATCAAAAGACACCACCCATGTATCCAAACCATCATTGATTGATATATCACATACCCACTATATCAATATCCTTATATACATATTAATCAATCAATAATGAAAGAGTACAAAATACCTCTCGTAGAAATAGAACATTCAAAATTGTTATGCTTATATATGAACTCAAAATAAGTGTGTTCATGTGTTTAATTGTTGATGTTAAGATTAATAAATAATCTACATGAGTAATTATGTATGTTATGTCATTATGCATGATATTTCATGTTATTTTTCTTGCATAATTGTGTCATCTGTAGGGCATATTATTGTAAGGTATCAGATTTGGTAAATTATGGAAAATATGAACCTATTTGAAAATAAATTCAAAACGAATAGTATACACAAAGATTAAATTGTAGTAACATGGCTCAATAGGGAGTTGGGTAAGTTATAATAGAAATATAGATTATATATAATTATAACATGTATCTTATATAATAGAATCAATTGGATTTAGACTTCAAATGTTTCACCCAACCATAGACATTCTTGTTCTAGCCTTCTCAATAGCAAGTCACCCTCAAGTTGGGGCTATGAATCCATTGGGGAAAAGGAACTCTCTCTAGGAAAACTAAGGTCTCACAATCACTACTAGGTTTAAACTAGGCCAAGGTACCAAACTCCAGCAACAACTCCTACCAAAAATATATCATCCCTCTCAGCTTGCACAACCCAAGGAAGTGTACCCCCTTATCTGCACCGCAATCCCTTAGGCTATCCCACTTCCCTTCTA
>ML834867.1:0-19797 GCA_009831015.1 Picea engelmannii
TGAACCAAAGTCCCGTCACGGTCCTGTTGACTACTTCTGTCTACCCATCTGTCTATGGATGGAAAGTTGTAGATCTCTTCAACTCGGTGTCCATATTTTCTGAAAGTGTAGTCCAAAAGGCATTGAGAAGTCTAATATCCCTATCCGAGATGATGTTCCTTAGTATCCCAAAGTGTACCTGGACCTATTCAAAGAACATGCTTGCTACTTCTTGTCCTTTGATGGTCTTTTTACAAGGCATAAGTATGCACATCCCGCTGAACCTTTCAACTACCACAAACATGTAGTCATGTCCCTTCCTAATTGTTAGCAAGCCACCCACGGAATCCATGGAAATTATTTCCCGAGGTCAAGTGGGTATAGTTAAAGGATAGTATAAACCTTTCTTTTTATTACTGAGCTTGTTGGTATAAAAAAGTATGCATCCTCTAAAATATCGAGCTACATATTCTTGCATTTTGGGCCAATATAGATACCTTTGTAAGTTGATAATTGTCTTCCCAACACTAAAATATCCTACAACCTTAGAGGTGTGGGCCTCTCTAATAAGCTACAATTTTCACCTTTAGGGACATAGAGCTTGTCTAACTTGTAGAGCAATCCATTTTGGAGATGATAGTCAACCTTACCATCAACTTCTTCTGCAAAAATTTGTCCATGTATCTATTGGAACACTTTTTTAAAGTCATCATCTTCTATGTATGCCTCTTTGTATGCATAATGAGTAAAAATCTCCATGTGCATAAGAGTTCCCGAAGCTGTAATCTTGGATGTGGGTTGCCTTGAAAGCATTTCTACCAACTTATTAGTGCCACCCTTCTTATATTTGATGACTAGATGAAATTGTTGCAAAACTCCATCCACTTGTAGTGTCTAGTTTGTTGAATCTTACTTTGGCCCCGTAAATACTACAACAGCTAGTGATCTATGTGGATAATGGTTTCCTTTCTCGTTAGATAGTGCTTCCACTTCTTAACAACTTGAACCAAGGCATAGATTTATTATAATACCTAGGATAATTCATGACTCCCCCATGAAGAATTTCATAATGATAGCATACCAACTTACCTCCTTGCATCAACATTATTCTCATTGCATATTCACTTGCATATGTAAAGGATTCTGCAAATTGCGTAATGAAAAGATTGGTGCTTGATCGATCTTCTATTTCATCTCATCAAAATCTTTGAGTTGATTCTTTTATCACTGGAAACTCTTAGCAATAGATATTATGGCATCGAGTGGCACAACTACCGTTGAAAAGGATGCTATGAACTTATGTAGGTACTACAGTACCCCAATAAAGCTCCCAACTTCAATGACATTAGTATGACTTGGGCAGTTGAGGATGGACTCCATCTTCATGTGATCTATCTGGAGTTCCCCTCCACCAATCATGTACCTCAAATACACCAATGACTACTGAGAAAAATCAATTTTCTTAAGGTTAGCCAGTAGCTAATGATTTTTTAGAGTCTCTAACACCTACATAATATCTTACATGTGCTCTTCTTATATAGAGTTATAAACCAATATGTCATCTAAATACACTATTACAAATGAATCTAAATAGGGACGCAATACATCATTTCTCAATCACATAAATGTAGCTAGTGGATTACATAAACCAAATGGCATGACCAAACATTCATATAGACCTTGCCTTGCCTTGAATTCAATATTCCATGTGTCTTCATCTTTAATGTGTACCTGGTGGTATCCTAATTTGAGATCCAACTTTGTGAAGTACTTCGCATGCTGCCACTGATCTAACAAATCATCGATCCTAGGCATAGGGTATTGATTCTTGAGTGTGATCTTGTTCAAATCTTTGTAGTCGATACACATTCACCAAGTCCCATCCTTCTTAGGTACTATGATGATAGGTGACCCACAAGGTGAGGTTCTTGGTCAAATTACTCCCTTCTCTAGTAACTGCTACAATTGTTTCTTCACTTCGATTGCTTCTAGAATACACTGTCTATATAGCCCAATATTTGGTAATGGGGAGTCATGCAACAATTGTATCTCATGCTCCACTTCCTTGTTGGGTGGTAACCCGTTAGGCTCCTAGAACATTCCTTTGTACACATACAACAACTCCTTTGAATATTCTTTCTTCTCTTTAGTACATCCCTCCAGGAATTCCTTTAATCTTACCAATTCATCACCTGGTTTATTCTCTTTTAAGAAAAGAAACACATACTTGTTACTAGAACTGATCAACTTTTTGGCTTGGTTGGCACTTACAAGAGAGATATTGGATTTACCTTTGTGTGCATTGATGATGTAAGACTTTCCATCCTCGACTAGGCGATACTGGTTGGTTGTCCACATATCACATCCCTCATATACATGTAGGGGATTTCAAACACTACACCACACAGATCAAGGGATACTACATTCAACTCCATTTCATCACTAAAATTTTCACTTATAACAAATTTTCACTTATGATGTTTCAAGACCTCGAGATTTGCATCCTTGTTTATCCATCCTAATGGATATGGGATAGGATGATCATGAAATTCCAACCCAAGATTGTTGACCAGATCAACTGCTACGAGGTTGGCTTATGAAGTGGAATCGATTAGAGAATCTACCTTAGTATTTTTGACTTGGATCTTGATATGGAAGAGTTTTGTCATCTCCTTCACTTCCTTGTGATGACAGATACTCAGATTCACCTCCTTCTACATTGAGGTGCATATAATCTTCTCATCCACATCTGAGCTGCTCTTTACTAGGTTGATTGAATCCATGGCTAGAAGGTTATTCTTCTAGGCATCCTTCTTACAGTTCTTTGGATTCATCTCTAGATGTAGCTTCCAACACTTATCTTCAGTGTGACCATGAATATTACAATGGTTGTTTGGATCCTTATATTAATGTGGAGTAGCTATCATTTTGTTGTCTTTTCCTTTCCACTTCTTCTTCCCCTCATTGGAAGTATCTTGGTTTCCTTTATATTTAGAACCATTTGGAAACCATTTCTTATGACCTATGTTCTCCAAACAATGTGCTTGTACACAAGCCTCATCAGTAGTCCTTGGTTTGAAGAGCATCACTTGCTTTCGTAAATCATTCTTTAGACCCCCTAAATACTTGAGGAGTGTTTCTGGGTTCTTGGGAGAGATACCCAACATGATCACCATCTTCTTGAACTTGGTGGTGTACTCTTGCACACTCTTCCCTTAGTTCTGCATGAAGCAATGCCAACGGATCCATTGGTCCTCTACATACCCAATAGGCTAAAAATGGGACTTGATGAGTGTTTTGAACACCTCCCACTTAGTTACTAGTAGATCACCCTCTAGCCCAAGTGTCTTTGTGTGGCTTTCCCACCAAGTTAATGCATGGCCCTCTAGTTTCCATTAGGAAAAATATTTTTTCTACTCTTCGTCTATATTATGGACACTAAAATAAACTTCCAACTATTGCAACCAATGATTCAACTTAACATCATCAATATCACCTTGATAGAGCTTGATGTCCACTTTCGCTTCCATTTTAAATAGATGTTGTGAAGGGGTGATGGCAATGGAACTTGGTTGGTATTTATCAGGCTCTTTTATTTATTCGTTTTCTAGTTCTTCATTGTCTCTCAGTTTCTCATCTAATGCAACTTCTAAGTTAGAGCCACCAACCTCCCCGAAAGGTTAATTTTTTTTTTAATTTTTTTTTCCGCTAGAGCTACCATGAGGAGAGACATGTTGTGAGAGATATCAATGAATTTCTCTTTCGGCTTTAAAATCTCTCTTCTACAACATCTCGAGGGTTGTTATTACTGGACTCATCCGCCATGGCTAGGGTTCTTCAACTTCCTTCTTAAGCTAATTCTTGGATCGCGCAACTTCCCACAAATACACCAAAGAAAATTTCTATGATACCAATATGATTTGGAGATTGTCATGGATATTCCACCAGAACAATTTGTCACAACATACATTGTAATATTCTAAATTTTTTTATTATGCAAGTTTATTTCCTAAGATCTCAGATTTATTATCACTAGCTTATTGCTCAAATTTGTAACAATAATTGAAAAACTAAAATGAAAGAACATGAAAATGAACACATCATCCACACAAATGAACACGAGATGTATCATAGGAAACTCAAAACAAAAGAAACCTAGCTATAAGGTGAGGCCTACGATTTGCTCTCTTTTCTTCAGCTATGAAAATGCAAATACAAAGAAAGGGGCACTCACTATGGAGTTGTTTCTGACAACGTGGCCTAAATGGCTGCTACAAAATCTTCTTCCTCCTTTGTTATGCTCTCAAATCTCACTCCTAGATGCTCTTCTCAACTATGGAACAAGTACAATGTTAAAAGAATGGAACACCATCTCTTACTAGTGGCCCAATATTTAACATAGTCTGATAATCGTTTATGGTTAGGTTTTTTGCATACCTCAACCCTCAATTAGTGTTAGTGTTTTGGACCTTGTAGAATATTCTTGGAAGTCCACATGTGACTAGCCTCGCACATGAGTAATGGGAACTGATGTGGTATCCACTCAATACCATGGTGATCAATAAGGTAAGCCAACTTGTGGGAGGCATAAATTCTACATACTGACTCCAATCGAGGTGAGTTTTGCACCATTGGAAAGTTCTTAGAGTGTAGAACAACATTGAGGGGTTGGGAGCCATGCTCACAAATTTTTGACACCCAAAAGTGTCATTTGATGCCTCGAAATGTCTCTGGAAGGTTTCAAACCCCAAATCTCCAAATTGGGACTTGCCACTAAAATGGGTCCTGCAAGCCAATTCCTGTAATTCTTCCACCTAGAAAGTACCAATATAGATGAAAAATTATGTAACGATCCATTCCAAATCATACCTCCCCATTTAGGGATTCTTTCAGTCCCCAAAAACATTTACTGAATTAGGTGAGAAATGTTTTCCTCTACCTTCTCCTTGGAGTACCATTTTGCCTTTCCTAGAAGTTGTCTTTTCAACTTGATTTGCTAAAGGTCATGTTGCTCTTGTATGTTAGTTATGGAATTGTTTTGTAACTTTGCTTGAGCTTCTAGTGCTAATTCCTCTATGGTAGGTAAGACCTACTCCTTAGTTTCCTAATCCAACATGGAAGGCTCATAGAGTTTCAGATTTTCCACATTCACTATGGAGTAAATGCACATATATGGGGGTCGACTGAGTATGTAGGAATTATCACCCAACTTCTCCAATACCTCAAAAGGGCCATACTGCACAACCTTGATCTTCTTACCAAGACCCTGCAACCTTTCTTTGTTAAGTTGCAATCAAAATTTGTCTCCCACCTTGAATGTTTTCTCAATTATGTGTTGATCATATCAAGCCTTGTACCTTTCTAGTGACTTCTTCAATGTCTCCTATACTTGAAAATGGATTTGCCCAATTTTTTCATCAAATTTATCTGTTTTCAATGCTTCTCCTATAACATCTTCCATTACTCCTCCTTGTTGTCCATATACAATATTCAAGGGTGAACGTGGAAAATACCCAAAGCAAGTTTCAAAAGAGGACTTACCAATAGAAGTATAAACTAATATGTTATAAGAGTGTTGAATATACATCATATTTTCTTCCCAGGTCTTTGGATGCTTCTAATTATAACCCCTCAAAATCTAAACCAAGTCTTATTGACTACTTCTATCTGCCCATTTGTTTGTGGATGGAAATATGTAGAGATCTTCAATTTGGTGTCTATCTTTTCCCAAAATGTAGTCCAAAAAGAATTGAGAAATCTAGCATCCGTTGAGGTTTTCTTCGAAAAAAAAAAAATGTAGCCAACAACACATAAGAAAATGCACACTTCTAGAGATAAAAGGATAATTAACTCACCAAAACTAGCCTATCTATGAAGTTCTTAATATGGTTGATGGTCAAGAAGACAAGGTAGGCATGCTTCCTAATAAACTCTCTCAAGGAGATAGGAAGCTTGGTTTATGCTCAAATTTAGCTTTCAAGCTATTGACCCCAACAAATTTAGAATGAAAGATTCAATTGAACTTTGATTTACTTCATCAAAGTTCCTTCAGATGAATGAAAGGGTCCTTAAAAGACTTGACAAGGCCAGGCTTTTTAAATAGAACACCTTATTTTTTTAATATGGGCGAGTTAGCCTTGTTCAAGTGCTATGGGAGGCTACAAAGTTAGACAACCAGCCTATCCATGTCTCCATTTAATGGGGAGCTACTAAAATGGATATATCTAACGTCCACCACATTATAAATGTCTCCTACCTAAAAAATCAAAACTACCTAAATTGTATTCAAAGAATATTGAATATTATTCCAAGGTTGAGAGGAGAAGATGGATGGATTGAATGGTGGAAAGATTCCATCACCTAAATTGCCTCATTCTTAATGGGACCAGGGTAGGTAGTTCAACTCAATTCAACAGATGAGCAAGAATAAGTTAGCCAATAACATTAATCTAATCCCTTAAACAAAGACCTACTTGATACTTTAACATTGAAATATGTAGATAAATTGGCATGTGCATTTGATTTAATAAAGGGTGGCTAACTTTGTAAAATCTATATAAGCTATTATTTAAGAAAAATACTCACATCAAGAATGCAATCCATATGAAGTTGGGGGGTCATCAAGTTTGTTGTATATTGAAAATATCATTTAAATTGAAAAAGAATAATAATAAAAAAAACTCTTTCACTAATTGAATGCGATGATTTTCTATAAATTATTTTAATGAATAATATATATGCGCACTTAAAAAGATAAATTGAATGTCTTCTCAATTCATCTAATTTATTTCTCTTCCATATTTGACTTCAAATATTCCAAACCTTTTTTACTTTATTTTTCAATTCATCTAATTTATTTGTCTTCCATATTTGACTTCAAATATCCTAAACCTTTTTTATTTTATCAAATTTCCCTAAGAATATAAAAATTTTATTATTATTATTTTATCAAATTTACTCGAAGAATATAAAACTTTTACATTTTTGTAATTGGAATAATATTATATTTAAAAAATGAATTCATCATTTGTGAATGTTTACTTTATTCACATTTAAAATATTTGGAAAATGGTAACAAGCCATTTTTTATTTTTATTTTTTAGTTTAGAATTTTTGAAATGGATGAGGCTAAAATGTATATTTTATATTGGCATTCTCCCAACATGCATCATTGTACATTATAAAGTGGCTTTCTCCAAACATGCATCATTTTTATTCTTTAAATTTTTTTCGAAATATTTTTTAGATTTGTTATTTATTTTATAAATGCATCATTTATTTTGCAAAATGTTTTATATCACCTTTGACCGGATGGTTGGGAGGAATTGTTTGTATTCGCCACGTCTGGGGTTCAAATATCGCTTTGATGACATTTGCTCATTCTGAGCCAATATGACTATAAATCGACCATTCCTTGATTCTCCGTGAATAACAGGATGTGCATTATTCCGTGGATGTAGTCTTCAAGATGAACCACAATGAAAAAAAAAAACCCACCTTTGAGAACGGTACACCAACAAGAGAAGTCTAGAATTACAACCCGATATCCAAAGCATATTACACCAAATCTAGTAGGTAATTTTAGCATCCATGTGGCCTTGCTAATCCTAACATCCACGTGGCCTTTCTAATCCTACATGAGTATTTTATTAGTCGAAGATATACACATAAGTGGATAAACATATTAGTGTGTGTTTTGTTTATGCTATTGCTAAATCAACCAACAAGAAGCATTGATTTTATACATCTTTCCCCATTCTTCAATTCCCGTGGGAGTTTATACCTCAAGCAACATGAGGAAATCAAGTTCTCCCTTGGCTAGGATTTACCCTAGGCACCACAAACTCTACCATCATCTCTATGAATGATTTTTCCATGATGCATAATACAAAGATTCCATGCTAGTATTCCCTAGCCACCTTGAACTCTGTGAATGTTTTCCTTAGCACATGATCTAGCTACAAACTTCGAGATTTGATTGCCTTTGTGAATGATCTGGTAGATCATTGACGCCTTGATCAAATTGTAGTCCACTTCATTGCTCAAATTAGTTTAGAGATTTCATACCTAAACTGTCTCAACCGTGGGAGAGACAATGACGAGAAACACACCCACCAAACCACATTTGAAGGAAGTGTTCACATTTGAAATTGAATCCTTCAAACAATTGATTAGCACATTGAATTCGACCAAGGGTCCTTAGCATCTAAAGGATAGGTTCACAAAAAGGTTTACTCCATCCCTGAACTGGAACTCCAATCCCCATATCTAAGGAAAAAAACACTCACTCCAATCGAATAGACTTTGTGATCTGAATCCGAGAGCGATAAGTTTCCAATAATTGGTTGTTCTGTCACTCCTTCAAAAGGGTCAGTAATAGATCATTTTACTTGAGCGATATGAAATAAAAGGTAAAGTTGAAGTCTATGTGCTTGAATTGGAAGTGAATGAAAACCTCTTTAGTCTTCCTTATGTGCAATATGTCATGCTTGCCTTTAACATCCTATGTGTAGAAATTCATGGAAAAACAACATAAGAACATAATACACATAATGGATAAGACACTTCACTTGATATAAAAGTTCACCCTTGCAGTGGGCTACCTCTCTGGGTCATGCTCCAAAGCCTGACCACTTTATTCTTCTCGATGTCTCTCCTTTAAAAGTTGTAAGACTAAAGTCCCTCTTCGGTGACGACAACAAGAGATCAGAATGTGATCAGGAATGTATCAACTTCACAAGTTCTACTCATGAGGCATCCATGATGATAACATGGACATCATTCCCACATACTCAATACATAAAAAGATGAAGAATAAAATATGACCCCCATCAACATGGAGCCATAAAAAACCTTAGATATGTTGCTCAGATCCAAAACATAAATATGCAACCCATACAAAAGATCTCGGAACCCACGAGAATCAGAACTGCTTCATTGGCCACTTGTCATGCAAGTGCCACAATTTCTCTGTCACATATAACTGATTGATTTGATGTGAAAGAAGATCATAAACAAATAGATAGAAGGAATAAGCTAATCTTGCTGACTTGCTGCAGCTTCTCTCTACTCCTTCAGACCTATAACACACATGCTATGCTGCAACATTTAATGACAAAACATCATAATGAAAAGCATGCTTACATTAGCTTCTCCAACACTTCGCTTGTTGATATGAAGCTCTACTACAAAAACATATCTCGTCATTGAATTTGTGTCACCGAATTGCCCAAAAATGACTGTCAAATCGTCTCCATCTGAGTCGAACACTTTTAGGCCCAAGAGACACCTCTGCCTCAGTTATCGTGCCATTGCATCTGCAATAAATGACTCATTCTGAAAGGAAGCTGTCGAATTTTTGCTCAGATCAGGAAATGAACATCACCACTGCATCCGTGGTGTCATTTTACCTAAAAATGATTGTCTCCACGCCACGATCCGAGTCGGGCACTTTCTGGACTCAAGAGACAACCTTGCCTCGATTTGCGTGTCAAAATCCATACAATCCGTACGGATTATGTACCAGGCCGTACAGTCCATACCAGGCCATACAGGCGCACTCAGTTCCTGCCTCATGCGCTGGTGTGTGTCTAATGCATCGTCTCTGAACTCGGCTTCCGACCCCCCTTCTAATATCATTTCTCGGGCTGTTGAGCATTAATGAGGTCGTTGCCTAAATGGTTAGAGTGGCTAAGTTAAGGCACTCGTTGTTGGGGAGGTTCCGGGGTCGAATTCCACAGATTCCCCCCTTTTGGTGCGCTCTGCTAATTCTGGAGGTCCATTTTGGCACGCGCCGCCAAATATGGCAGATCGTTTTGGCGCGCTCCTCTAAACATGGCGAAGATTCTGGCGAACAGTTTAGCAGTTGCTATATTTGGCAGCTGGTGGAATATACCGCCAACTTTGGTGGAACCGCCCCAAATTTGGCGGTTGTTTAATATATATATATATTTAAATATTTTTGCACGGGACCTCATTGGGCATTTCGGGGGTGCCACGTGGTGCCTCCCCATTGGGCCACGTGGCAGCCTCTGATTCGTCCACCTGGTTGCTGACGTCACCATTGTACCAGACCATCCACGTCATCCTGGACACGTGGCACCTTCTGGGTGGTGCCATGTGGCATCACCTGGGGTGCCACGTGGCACCCTGAAAAGCTCCAATTCGAGTGACACGTGGCAGCCTCTGGTGCTACCACATGGCATGATGACATCATCATGAAATGTGTCACTCTCTGCACTTGCCACATACGTTGTACGGATGCTGACTCATGCTTGCTGACTGGGCTGAGTTGACCAAAACTTTGATCACTTATAACTTTTGATCCATAACTCCGTTTGATGAGCCATTTATGCCGTTGGAAAGCTTGTGACACGCTCTTCGCGATCATGTCATTTTAATGGACTTTTGGGAACTTTGATTTTTTTCCCTTTCTTTACCTGCTGAGGCCATTTTGAGCCTCCTAGGATACTTCTGTGCATTCTGGGACACTTCTAAAACTTCTTTGATGTTCCCTAGATCCATCCGGATCACGCCTCCCAAATGAAAAGACTTTTGGTCCCCAAAAGTCATTACATTAAGTTTCATGTCCATTGGACTTGCAATAAGAAACCCTTATCCAAACTACCTCACAAGGCCTAACAATATCAACGTGTGCCAAAAAAAAGAAGAAGTGATATCAATAATTATCACTTTTATACAATACCCTTCCACGGGGTCTGAATCGCAACATGTGATTTACAAAAGATGGCCACTCTCGACTAACTCAAAAGGATTTTCCCCATTTGTTCGACCATTTTGCCAAACATGTCCTCTTTACTGAGCTGTTCTTTCTCTAGTAGTTGGTCTTCTCCTAGTGGCGGATTTTCCTACAACACTGCCTGATTGGTTGTCTCTCTCGAAGATGTATGTCTGGTCTTCTTGTCCCTCTTTGGACGTAGATCTGGATGTAAGGCCCAACAAGTGGCCTCATGATGCCCATCTCTGCTACAATGGCTGCAGTAGCCTTTCTCCTTCAGAGGTGCATTCCCCCTGCTCTTTTCCATGTGTGGAAAACAATCTGCCATCCTCGTTCTTCTCCTGGTTGCCATAACCTTCCTGCACAAGGATTTTCTCTTCCAACACTGGGACACTGCATGGTTATTCAATCCACAAAAAGTGCATGGTCTTTGATGCTAAAAGCTCTGTTTTATATGATTACCATGCTTATAATCAAATGGCATTTTAGAGTTTCGAGATTTCTTATACCTCAGTGAGTTTCCTCTAGAGTCAGACTGGAAAGAAGATTTGGTCTCAACTCCGTCATCGTGATGCTCATCTCTCCCTAGAGATGTCTCGAATCCTCGATCATGAGAAGAAGTGCTCTCGCCCTGCATTGAAACAATTTCATCTCCTAATGAACTGTTGACCTCTGGAGTCTCAGTGACTGTCCTGGGGTCTTCTTCCCGAATGGTTTTGGAGCTTTCTCCAACATCCTTTGGGACATAGCCTATCCCGGCATATCAAGGCCAAACCACTGTCTTGATGGGATCCACAATACCTTGGCCATTGGTTCCAAGGCCTCCTCCTTCGTATCCCATCTTTCTCATCAACTTTAAGCCAATGCAAGAAGCATGTTGTTCAAGGATTTCAAAAGAATCATCAACATTAATCAAGAAAGGAACTATACATGGTTTATTTACCTCCACCTCAAACTGGGACCCTTGGTCTAATTCTTGAGATGTGTCCAGTTGTTCTTAGTGAGAAGAATCAATGGAAGATGCTTCTAGGAATCCTCCTTGGCTTCTGGATGCATGAAGCTCATCTTCATTTGTTTGACAAAGTGTGCATGCATTTGCACTGTCATGCTCGTACCCATAACTGGTGAAGTTTCCATGGTCACAAGATGGTCTTATCACTGTCTCATTCGTAGAGCCTTCCCCTATCTGAATCTTCATGGCTTGCAACTGCTCTTGCAACCTTTGGTTCTCTTCTTCTACAACATGCAACAATGTCTTCAATCCAACATTCTTTGCTTGAATTATTTGGTTGAGCTCTTGAAGATCGAACCAAGATTGATTTAGTGACCTTGTCATCCTTATCTTCAACACCTACAATCGGAATCAAGCCTGCTCTGATACCACATGATCTGAACACGGGAGCGATAAGTTTCCAATAATTGGTTGTTCTGTCACTCCTTCAAAAGGGTCAGTAATAGATCGTTTTACTTGAGCGATATGCAATAAAAGGTAAAGTTGAAGTCTATGTGCTTGAATTGGAAGTGAATGAAAACCTCTTTAGTCTTCCTTATGTGCAATATGTCATGCTTTCCTTTAACATCCTATGTGCGAAAATTCATGGAAAAACAACATAAGAACATAATACACATAATGGATAAGACACTTCACTTGATAACAGAGTTCACCCTTGCAATGGGCTACCTCTCCGAGTCATGCTCCAAAGCCTGACCGCTTTATTCTTCTCGATGTAATGATGTCTCTCCTTTACAAGTTGTAAGGCCAAAGTCCCTCTTCGGTGACGACAACAAGAGATCGGAATGTGATAAGGAATGTATCAACTTCACAAGTTCTACTCATGAGGCATCCATGACGCTGACATGGACATCATTCCCACATACTCAATACATAAAAAGATGAAGAATAAAATATGACCCCCATCAACATGGAGCCATTAAAATCCTTAGATCTGCTACTCAGATCTAAAACATAAATATGCAGCCCATACAAAAGATCTCAGAACCCACGAGAATCAGAACTGCTTCATTGGCCACTTGTCATGCAAGTGCCACAATTTCTCTGTCACATATAACTGATTGATTTGATGTGAAAGAAGATCATAAACAAATAGATAGAAGGAATAAGCTAATCTTGCTGACTTGCTGCAGCTTCTCTCTGCTCCTTCAGACCTATAACACACATGCTATGCTGCAACATTTAATGACAAAACAACATAATGAAAAGCATGCTTACATTGGCTTCTCCAACACTTAGATTGTTGATATGAAGCTCTGCTGCAAAAACAGATCTCGTCATTGAATTCGTGTCGCCGAATTACCCAAAAATGACTATCAAATCGTCTCCATCTGAGTTGGACACTTTTAGGCCCAAGAGACACCTCTACCTCGGTTATCGTGCCATTGCATCTGCAATAAATGACTCATTCTGAAATGAAGTTGTCAAATTTTTTCTCAGATCAGGAAACTAACACCACCACTGCGTTCGTGGCGTCATTTTACCTAAAAATGACTGTCTCCACGCCACAATCTGAGTCGGGCTCTTTCTGGACTCAAGAGACAACCTTGCCTCGATTTACGTGCCAAAATCCGTACAGCTCGTATAGGCGCGCTCAGTTCCTGCCTTGTGCTCTGTGCACTGGTGTGTGTCTAATGCACCGTCTCCGAACTCGGCCTCCGACCCCCCTTCTTATATCATTTCTCAGGCATTTGAGCATTAATGAGGTCGTTGCCTAAATGGTTAGAGTGGCTATGTTAAGGCGCTAGCTGTTAGGGAGGTTCTGGGGTCGAATCCCATGGACTCCCCCTTTTGGTGTGCTCTGCTAATTCTGGTGGTCCATTTTTGCGCGCGCCGCCAAATATGGCAGACCGTTTTGGCACGCTCCTCTAAACATGGCAAAGATTCTGGCGGGTAGTTTAGCAGTTGCTATATTTGGCAGCTGGTGGAATATACCGCCAACTTTGGTGGAACTGCCCCAAATTTGGCGGTTATTTAATATATATATATATATATATATATATATATATATATACATTTTTAAATATTTTTGCACGGGACCTCATTGGGCATTTCGGGGGTGCCACGTGGTGCCTCCCCATTGGGCCACGTGGCAGCCTCTAATTCGTCCACCTAGTTGCTGATGTCACCATTGTACCAGACCGTCCATGTCATCCTGGACATGTGGCCCCTTCTGGGTGGTGCCACATGGAGTCACCTGGGGTGCCACGTGGCACATTTTTAGTCGTCCACGTGGTGCCCTGAAAAGCTCAAATTCGAGTGACACGTGGCAGCCTCTGGTGCTGCCATGTGGCATGCTGATGTCATCATGACACGTGTCACTCTCTGCACTTGCCACGCAGGATGTACGGATGCTGACGTCAGTGGTACGGATGCTGACTCATCCCTGCTAACTGGGTTGGGTTGACTAGAACTTTGACCGCTTATAACTTTTGATCCGTAATTCCGTTTGACGTGCCGTTGGAAAGCTTGCGATGCTCTCTTCGCGATCATGTAGTTTTAATGGAGTTTTGGGAACTTTGATTTTTTGCCCTTTATTTGCCTGCTGAGGCCATTCTGAGCCTCCTAGGATACTTCTATGCATTCTAGGACACTTCTGAAACTTCTTTGATGTTCCCTAGATCCATCCAGATCACTTTGATTGGAAAGTAAGCCTTTGGCCTAGCCCAAGGATTACATAGTTGTGGGTAGTAGAGCATTGGTTACCTAACATAAAAGGCTATATATCTCTGTTTGCATGTGCCTAAGAGTATTTTGATATTTTTACTCCATAATAAGGAGGATATGCTCTTTTTTTTTCACTTTGGCCCCTACTTTGTAGGACCTTGGGGAATGTTCTTAACCCATTGGTCCCTTAACTTTAACCTAGAAGAGAAAATCATGGTAGCCCCTGTATTGGTCAAGATGCCCGATGTTCCTTTAATATTCTGGGATGAAAGCACCTTTGAAGCCATAGGGGACAAACTAGATTGATTCATTGATTGAGATGAACCACAAGAAAATTTGTACACCCATTCCTAAATTTGTGTGGAAGTGGATTTGGAGAAGGGGAAACTTCCCTTCAAATGCACTTTTTCCATGAGCATGAGCATTTTGCTAGGAGGATTGGACTAAGCAACCTATGAAACCTTCAAACCCAATTAATTAGAACCCATTTATGCAAGTGAATAACACACATAGAAAGCAACGAGCTAAAGAGCCACAACAAACAAAGATAATCTAGGAAAGATAGTCCAAATCAATCACCAACAACTTTAAGGTCCTTGAAAATTTAGAAGTCATGGGAAAGGAAAGCGAGGCGGTGGAGAGACAAATAACACAAGATTATCCAAAGAAGGTAATTGATCCCCTCATGAAGACCTATGGAAAACAAGAGAATATCCTAGAAGAAGTAGAAACCCCACAAGCCGTATTGTTAAGCGATGAAATGAACAAACATCCAATTCTAGAGGCTACTTCCAAAAGGGAGGAAAGACCCCAAGCATCATTAGAAATACACTGCCAAGTAGCAAAGACCCTTAAACCGATAAGTTTTTCCCCTACTCTTGACATCTCTTATATTGGTTCATTACAAAAGAAGGCATCTAATAACACACCCTCATTTACAAGAGGGAGGAAAACCAATAGAGAATGCCATGAAATAGACACATAATAAAACAAAGCACAAGGTACTCAATCATTGCTTGTTGCTTCTTACTCATACTTTTGGATGTAATTGCATTTAGGATTATATAGCTAGAATATTTTGTTGAAGCAAAATCAATTGGAATAAGACTCTTAATATTAGGAAATAGAGGGGAAATTGAAACATAAAAGTAGTATTGTTGTTATCTCAATATGTAGGACAATAAACATGTCAAATCTACAATGACAAGAATTGGAAGATCAAGAACAATGAATCTTTAGATGATAGATTATATGTTTTTGATATTAGGCTACAATGAACACTAATTTTTTTGTATTACATTGTTGTCTAGTTTGACCACAAATTTTTTTAATACAAAGATAATTGTTATAGTTTAAAAAAGAAATCTAGTGGGAGTTTGTCTCCACATATTTTCTAGTAGGATTACTTATGATGTTGCATTTGTTGTTTGCATAGGTTCTCAAATGTAGATATTCTCATTCATTGTATGAAAAATGATTTTTTTAAGGTTACAAAGCCGAGGGAAACCCCCAAGTACTTCCCTTCATTTCAAGGATGTTACCTAGAGTACACCCTAGATTCTTCAGGGCACACAACTAGTCAACAACAAGGCTCAAAGCCATTTCAATGATATACTCATTAAGAGCTCAACATGTCACTTGCAAGAATTGAACCTGGGTGGGGAGGATAACAATCATTCCTCCCAACCACTCAAAATAAACCCAATTGACATGTATGAAAATTAACTTGAAACATGAAACATGAAACAACAAAAAAATTATTTACAATTATTTATTCAATTTTTTGTTTCCTAAGTTAGTTGTGTTAGACAAATATCCAAAATTTCATATCTAACTTCTAGAAATCCATATGAATAATATTAAACACAAAGATTAACATGTCTAAAATTTTATAAAACATAAGCATATATAGTAAACACAATTCATTTGAAGTATGATTTAGTACATGAATTTTAAAGAAACAAATTTCTAGATGCATTGCTTGGAAACCCTCATTGCGAATGGGAAGCCTATGTTTAGGTACCTAGCAATCTTACTCTACAAGCATTGGTTATAAAAAAATAAAAAAAAAATGTCTTGTGTTAGTTATGATAAATAAATTGTTGCAGTAAAATTATATGGCTTTGATCCATAGAGTGGTTACTATATTGTGTCTTGTTTCCAATAAAATGTTGCAACATGACTAAACATTGGCATGTGAATTGTTTGTTTAAAATAAATATTTTGTTTCTCAAACATTTCAAAGTTAGTGGATTTGATGAATTTAATTTTTTTTTGGAAGTAAATAATGTATTATAATTACTAATATATAATTTATTGTCACAACACTTTTGATTTTAATAAAAAAATACATTAATTATAAATGAATATGGCATGCATAACTTATATTTAAGGAAAACCATAGAAAATATGATGAATTAATTCATATAAACACAAAATCCATTTCAGCAATAAGGAAAGAAATTGGAATGATTTAAAAGAAGAAATGAAAGAACACGTCCAACTATCATTACAAAGATACAATTAATGATTGTTAGCATCGCCGGAAAAACCAACTTAATTCATATAAACACAAAATCCATTTCAACAATAAGGAAAGAAATTGGAATGATTTAAAAGAAGAAATGAAAGAACACATCCAACTATCATTACAAAGATACAATTAATGATTGTTAGCATCACCAACATTAGCATTCAAGAAAAAGGCTATATCATGAAATGCTTGACAATGGACACAATAAATTGTAGAAAAAGGGTGAAGCCAACTTAACATTTGCAAGTAAATCTATAGAGTATCTATATAATGGTGAAATAGCTAAGGAGGTTACCTTTGCCACCTAACCACTCTTTTAACTCACAAGATACATACTTTCCTATTGTTTGTTACATACATTCACACTTTTCAATATGAGTCAATTTATTTTTGCACTTTTCAATCACTTATCACTTTTACCACCATTACATTAAATGTAATGACGCGATCAAAAGTGGACCAAGTGTTGGAAGGTTTACAGTTGGGAGTGAGCTTGTCATTGATGGCAAGAACAACGATGGCAAAGATCAACATGATCAGCAGCGCAGTGATAATGGAAGAGGAGGAGCAACAGTGAATGTTGGATCTTATTCAGAATCCCCGATAACCGTCAGATATGAATTCAGAGAGGAGTAGCACGCAGTAGACAAGAATAGATCTCGGGCGTTCAATCTAAGCGTAGGGTCCATCCATCGTTGGATCAGGGAGAACCTGCACATTCATTAAAGAGCAAGGTGAAGCGGGTATACAAAATCCCGAAAGAAGGAGGATCGTCCATCTTCGGGTAGGACATGTGGTCACAGATCAACATTCTGCTGACTAAAAAGTCAAAAGAAGGAAGTGCTCTATCCTTTCAACTCATGAAATGCGAAATGGACAAATGACCTGAAACGTTGGATCTAGGATTGATCGGGGACAGACACATAGCGAAAGATCAAGGCACCACAAAGACTCCATTTCGGAGTTTCGCAGATCGGAAAATCCAAAGGAAAGAGGTTCAAATTCGCGATATGCGAAATTGCAAAACAATCTCGGAGTCTCAACTATCGTGACTTAGAGTGATGAGACCCTTCATCACAGGAATTGCGAGATGCGAAATCACGATGAGATCTGGACCGTCAATACACCAAGATTCTGGATCGTTGATCTAAGCTCCATCTCGAAGTCTCGCTTATCGCGACTTGGAGTGACGAGAACCTCCATCTAAGGAATTGCGAGATGCGAATTCATGATGAGATCTGGACCGTCAATACACCAAGATTCTGGACCGCTGATCTAAGCTCCATCTTGGAGTCTCGCCTATCGCGACTTGGAGTGACGAGAACCTCCATCTAAGGAATTGCGAGATGCGAATTCACGATGAGATCTGGACCATCAATACACCAAGATTCTGGACCGTTGATCTAAGCTCCATCTCGGAGTCTCGCCTATCGCGACTTGGAGTGATGAGAACCTCCATCTAAGGAACAACGAGATGCAAATTCATGATGAGATCTAGACCGTCAATTCATCGAGCTCGTGGACAGTCGATCAGGGTCGATGAAGGTCATAAGTTCGCGAAAATAACAAAAATGTGAAATGGATGTAGCCTGTGGTCACATCGGTGGAAGATGGGGGAAGGAGCTAGTGCAGACAAGCTCCTTTTCGGAGTTTCGGGGATCGCGACTGGGAGTGTCGAGACACTTGGTCACACAAATATCGAATTGCCGAATGTCGAAATGCCGAAATGAATGTAAGATCCCATGGAGCCAATCCAATGGTGCAAGTGAATTTGAGTATGATCGGAGGGCTAATGTTGCTCTTCACAGTTTAACTGCTAGAAACCATTGATGGTTTCTGCCAGAAGATTCGAAGAGACTTCCGTGTGACTGCCAGAGGAGCTGAAGAGTCTCCAAGCTTCTTCCAGTGAATGAAGACTATTCTTAGAGGGGATTGACAGATGGATAAGCGTTGAAGTCTGTAACTGAAACAGAAAGGATAAGCTCGACTGTGCCAGAGAAGATGATCAGTCTCAACTGCCAGGGAGGGTGAGGAATCTCAGCTGAACACCCAGTGATGCTGGACGCATAGTGGGAACCACCAGAGAAGCTGAAGAGTTGCGATGATCAGGCAGAGCACTCGAGATGTGGAGGAGATCTGCGCGGTGTGAGCATGTAGAGGCATTGCGCACATTGCATGCAGAAGGTGCACAGAAGCTATAAGTACACGGTACAGAGAAGAGATCCAGTTGCAGTTGTTATGAGGGACTCAAGAGGGCAGAAGGAGGTGAGTACAACAGCTGAAATGTAGAGCAGAAGAATGGTGGATCAGATGGAGATGGCACACAGTGCGTAACGTGAGAAGAACATAAAGCGTAGAGGAGTGTACATAAGACATTGATGCAGACAGAGCAGCGCAATATAGCAAAACAATGGTAAATCTGGTAAGCCAATGATAAATATTGTATCACTGTGATAAGTTTCATTAGCAAAGATTTATATTTTTGGGTGGTAGGGAGGTGCAAGGGAGGACTGGTGTCCTCAGAGGTTCAAGTGGGAGCTTGAACACAGGGAGTTGGTGCTTCCTTCTAGTTGGTGCTAGAGAAACCAGGGAGTTGGTGCTTCCTTCTAGTTGATGCTAGAGAAACCAGGGAGTTGGTGCTTCCTTCTGGTTGGTGCTAGAGAATCCAGGGAGTTGGTGCTTCCTTCTAGTGGGTGCTAGAGAAAAACATAGAGTTGGTGCTCTTAGCAAGTTGCAGCTTGCAAAATAGAGGTTGTAGCCTCACAATGAGTTGGTGCTCATATGTATGATAATGTAAAGAATGTAAATAATACTTATCATATAAAGAAGAAGAGGTTTTTACCCTGTATGGGTTTCCTCGGGAAAATA
>ML834867.1:21837-49183 GCA_009831015.1 Picea engelmannii
CTATTGATTGTCGGTTAAAGAACTATGAATCAGACTCAAAATCCCCTGTTGAAAATGTCAAGTTATGGAAGAAGAAGGAAAGTGACAAGTGTGGGTTAGTATTGTCCGCTCAAAGAAAAACGAACCCTTGGTATATAGACAACGGATGCTCCAAACATATGACGGGAGACAAAGGTAAGTTTCTGTCACTTAGTGGAGGCAAATCTGGAAACGTAACTTTTGGAAATGATGCTCCGGGAAAAATAAAGGGAAAATGAATGGTAAGCTTAAGTAATGGAAAAGGAAAAGCCCAAGATGTCCTACTTGTAGAAGGGATGAAACATAACCTGCTCAGTGTAAGTCAGATGTGTGACAGGGGATGTGAAGTAGTGTTCACGTCCAAGGACTGCAAGATAAAGTCTGTAAACTCAGGTCAAGTGCTGGCCAAAGGCATAAGGACTGAAAATAATGTATATGTGCTGAAAGAAAATAGAGAAGAATGTCATCTAAGCAAATATGATGAAAGTTGGTTATGGCATAGAAGACTTGGACATCTAAACTTTGATCACATAATCAAACTCAAAAATCTCGAGGTAGTAAAAGATCTTCCTAGAATATCAAAGCCCCAAGATTCGATATGTAAACCCTGCCAAGTAGGGAAGCTAAAAAGGACTCAGTTTAAGTCCAAGAGATTTACTTCAACAGAGAAACCACTCCAACTAGTCCATATGGACTTATGTGGACCATCCAGACAGGAAGGCACAGGGAAATAAAACTACTTCATGCTGATTATTGATGATTACTCCAGACTTACTTGGGTTGCCTTTCTCAAAGAAAACGCTGAAGCGTTTGAAAAGTTTAAATATTTAAGGCTTTAACAGAGACTCAAACAGGCAAGAGGTTAAAGGCAGTTAGATCGGACCGAGGAGGAGAGTTTATGTCAAGAGACTTCAAGGAATTCTGTGATGAGAATGGTATCAAGAGATAATACACAATCCCTAGAACTCCACAACAAAATGGAGTTGTTGAGAGGCAAAACAGAGCAATGCAGGAAATGGCCAGATCAATGATGAATGAGAAAAACATTGGTCAAAACTATTGGGTAGAAGCAATACACACATCAGTTCATGTGCTTAACAAAACTCACCTCAGACCACAAAGTGACAAGACACCTTATGAACTGTGGTTTGGAAGACCTGCTACAATTAAACACTTCAAAGTCTTTGGGAGTAAATGCTATATAAAGAATAATGATGAAAACCTTGGCAAATATGATGACATGGCTGATGAAGGTATCTTCTTAGGGTATGCTACAAACAATAAAGGCTATAGATTCTATAATAAGGGGCTGCACAAAATGGTTGACTGTATTGATGTAAAAGTTGATGAAGGAATCCCAACGAGAGAGATGTACAGGAATGAGTCTTCGATAGAAGACACTGCTAAAGCTGAAGATGAACATGTCCAAGAATTAGAAAACGAAGACTCTGAATCAGATGAAGACTCAGACACTTAGTCAGACTCAAATCAACAGTCAACTACAAATTCCTCCTCCATAATCATTCAAAAAAATCATCCTACAAGTCAAATAATTGGGGAAAAAGACAAAGGTGTACAAACCAGGAGAAAGTTAATCAAAAACATTGAACAATCTCATACATCCTTCATATCTATGCTGGAACCCAAGAATTTTAATGAAGCTAGCAGAGATGACCACTGGATTAACGCAATGAATGATGAACTTGATCAGATTGAGAAAAACAGTACGTGGGAGTTGGTTCATAGACCTGAAGGTAAAAACGTCATTGGCTCTAAATGGATCTTTAAGAATAAGTTGAATGAGCAAGGACAAGTTGTCAGGAACAAAGCAAGGTTAGTTTGTAAATGATATGCTCAGATAGAAGGACTGGATTATGATGAAACATTTGCGCCGATAGCAAGATTAGAAGCTATCATAATGTTTCTTGCCTATGCTTGTCGTAAAAGGTTTAAAGTCTATCAAATGGATGTCAAGTCCGCTTTTGTAAATGGAGATTTAAGTGAAGAAGTCTATATGGAACAACCATGGGGTTTTGAACTATCTGATAACCCTGACTTAGTATGCAAGCTGAAGAAAGCTTTATATGGGCTAAAACAAGCCCCTCGAGCCTGGTATCACAGACTGGATACGTATCTCAAAGAAAAAGGGTTCAAAAGAGGACCAGTTGACAACAATCTGTATATTAAATCAGAGGATAATAATTTGCTCATCGTATTGGTCTATGTAGATGACATCATCTTCGGATGTAATAAGGATCCATTGGTACAATGCTTTGCTTCTGATATGGAATCAAAATTTGAAATGTCTATCATAGGAGAACTGTCATTTTTTCTTGGTCTGCAAATTAATTAGAGGACTGAAGGGATGTTCATCTCTCAAGAAAAATATCTAAGAGAAATGCTGAAAAGGTTTCAAATGGAAGATTCTAAACCTGTGGGTACACCTATGGTTACTGGATGTAAATTAAGTGAGGATGATGACTCACCTGATGTTGATCAAAGCTCATATAGATCAATGATTGGCAACCTGTTGTACATCACAACATCTCGCCCAGACATAATGCATGTTGTAGGAATGGTAGGAAGATATCAGGCTGGACCTAAACAAAGTCATTTGCAAGTTGTCAAAAGGATATTCAGGTATTTGAAAGAAACAATGACTTATGGTCTGTGGTATCCCAGAAATCAAAATTTTCAGCTAACTGCTTATTCAGATGCAGATTGGACAAACTGTGTTGATGAGAGAAAAAACACCACTGGAGGAGCATTCTTCCTAGGTGACTCTTTAGTAGCCTGACTTAGTAAAAAGTAAGGTTCCATTTCTTTATCAACCACAGAGGCAGAGTACATTGCTGCTGCTACCTGTTGCACTCAGGTATTATGGATGATTCAGACACTTGCAGACTTGGAGGTAAAATACACTGCACCGATCCCGATTCATTGTGATAACACTAGTGCCATCAGTGTGTCTAAAAATCCTATATTCCACTCCAAGACCAAGCATATTCCCATAAAATATCATTTTCTGAGAGAGCAGGTCACCAATCAGATTGTTCAGGTCCATTACATTCCAACCATAGAACAAATTGCAGACATTTTTACTAAACCTCTAGCCAAGACACCATTTGAATATCTCAGACAGAAGCTGGGTGTTATCCCGTCTCACATCTAAGAAAGTCCATCCTGTTAGGGGGAGTCTTGTATTGATTGCATATCTGATACCTCATAAAAATACTGCAACAACTCAGGGGGAGCGTGTTTTCTTTGACATTGATGTCAAAGGGGGAGAAAAGAAGTAGTCTGGATCGGATGCTACAGTTGGAGGTCCAAACAGATTAGCGCAACCATTCAGGGTTGCCATCAATGCCAAAGGGGGAGATTGTTGGAAGGTTTATAGTTGGGAGTGAGCTTGTCATTGATGGAAATAACAACGATGGCAAAGATCAACATGATCAACAACGCAGTGATAATGGAAGAGGAGGAGCAATAATGAACGTTGGATCTTATTCAGAATCCCCAATGATCGTCAGATATGAATTCAGATAGGAGTAGCACGCAATAGACGAGAATAGATCTCGGGCGTTTGATCTAAGCGCGGGGTCCATCAATCGTTGGATCAGGGAGAACCTGCACGTTCATTAAAGAGCAAGGAGAAGCGGGTATACAAAATCCCGAAAGAAGGAGGATCGTCCATCTTCGGGCAGGACACATGGTCACAGATCAACATTCCGCTGACTAAAAAGTCAAAAGAAAGAAGTGCTCTATCCTTCCAATTCACGAAATGCGAAATGGACAGATGACCTGAAACATTGGATCTAGGATTGATCGGGGACGAACGCGTGGCGAAATATCAGGGCACCACAAAGACTCCATTTCGGAGTTTCGCAGATTGGGAAATCCAAAGGAAAGAGGTTCAAATTCGTGATATGCGAAATCGCGAAACAATCTTGGAGTCTCGGCTATCGTGACTTGGAGTGATGAGACCCTTCATCACAGGAATTGCAAGATGCGAATTCACGATTAGATCTGGATCGTCAATACACCAAGATTCTGGACCATTGATCTAAGCTCCATCTTGGAGTCTCGCCTATCGCGACTTGGAGTGACGAGAACCTCCATCTAAGGAATTGCGAGATGCGAATTCACGATGAGATCTGGACTGTCAATACACCAAGATTCTGGACCGCTGATCTAAGCTCCATCTCGGAGTCTTGCCTATCGCGACTTGGAGTGACAAGAACCTCCATCTAAGGAATTGTGAGATGTGAATTCACGATGAGATCTGGACCGTCAATACACCAAGATTCTGGACCGTTGATCTAAGCTCCATCTCAGAGTCTTTCCTATCGCAACTTGGAGTGACGAGAACCTCCATCTAAGGAATTGCGAGATGCGAATTCATGATGAGATCTGGACCGTCAATACACCAAGATTATGGACCGTTGATCTAAGCTCCATCTCGGAGTCTCGCCTATCGCGACTTGGAGTGACGAGAATCTCCATCTAAGGAACAACGAGATGCGAATTCACGATGAGATCTGGACTGTCAATTCATTGAGATTGTGGACCGTCGATCAGGGTCGATGAAGGTCATAAGTTCGCGAAAATACCGAAAAGGTGAAATGGATGTAGCATGTGGTCACATCGGTGGAAGATGGGGGAAGGAGCTAGTGCAGACAAGCTCCTTTTCGGAGTTTCAGGGATCGCGACTGGGAGTGTCGAGACACTTGGTCACACGAATATCGAATTGCCGAATGTCGAAATGTCGAAATGAATGTAAGATCCCATGGAGCCAATCCAACGGTGCAGGTGAATTTGAGTATGATTGGAGGGCTAATGTTGCTCTTCACAGTGTAACTGCTAGAAACCATTGATGGTTTCTGCCAAAAGATTCGAAGAGACTTCTGTGTGACCGCTAGAGGAGCTGAAGAGTCTCCAAGCTTCTTCTAGTGAATGAAGACTATTCTTAGAGGGGATTGATAAATGGATGAGCGTTGAAGTCTGTAACTGAAACAAAAAGGATAAGCTCGACTGTTCCAGAGAAGACGATGAGTCTCAACTGCCAGAGAGGGTGAGGAATCTCAGCTGAACACCCAGTGATACTGGACGCGTAGTGGGAACCACCAGAGAAGCTGAAGAGTTGCGATGATCAGGCAGAGCACTCGAGATGTGGAGGAGATCGACGCGGTGTGAGTATGCATAGGCATTGCGCACATTGCATAAACAAGGTGCACATAAGCTATAAGTACACGGTACATAGAAGAGATCCGATTGCGGTTGTTATGAGGGACTCAAGAGGGAAGAAGGTGGAGAGTACAATAGCTGAAATATAGAGCAGAAGAATGTTGGATCAGATGGAGATGGCACACAGTGCGTAACGTGAGAAGAACATAAAGCATAGAGGAGTGTGCAGAAGACATTGATGCAGACAGAGGAGCGCAGTATAGCAGAACAATGATAAATCTGGTAAGCCAATGATAAATATTGTATCAGTGTGATAAGTTTCATTAGCAAAGATTTATATTTCTGGGTGGTAGGGAGGTGCAAGGGAGGACTGCTGTCCTCAGAGGTTCAAGTGGGAGCTTGAACACAGGGAGTTGGAGCTTCCTTCTAGTTGGTGCTAGAGAAACCAGGGAGTTCGTGCTTCCTTCTAGTTGGTGCTTCCTTATGGTTGGTGCTAGAGATTCCAGAGAGTTGGTGCTAGAGAAAAACAAAGAGTTGGTGCTCTCAGCAAGTTGCAACTTGCAAAACAGAGGTTGTAGCCTCACAATGAGTTGGTGCTCATATGTATGATAATGTAAAGAATGGGTTGGTGCTCATGGGCCCTTGAAGACGATTCTGCACATGATTATCCAATTTCACATTCTCGAGGCAATCTCATGAATTTGGAGGCATATCATAGATTTTGAGGCATTGGTCACACTCTCTAAGGCACAAACATGCTATTTACATCCACGTGGACACCCTCTACACTTTCCATGTGTTAGATGCTAGAACGTTTCCCTCCTTTAGCACCATTTAAAGTGTTTTTTCTCACCTAAAAGGAGTCGACCTCACTTGGGATACTTTATGATAGTCATGGGGTTTTATTTGAGCCACTTGGATGATGTGGAGGTCACTTAAGTGACTTTACACTTTGTGGAGATGACACAACACTCATCCTTAATGATGTGGATGGACTTTAGAGCACTTCTTTCATGACTTTTGATGAGGGTTGACCCATTATTTTGATGTCATTTTTGTTGTTGGGGGTTCTACGACCCATTTGTTTGACTTGGAGGGTCACTCCCATGCTTCATAGAGCTGCTTTGACCTTATATATGGACATGTTCATGCTTTGGAGACATATTTCAAGGATTTATGGACATTTTTTTAGCATTTTTATAGCACATTTTGTAGAGGCTGCCCCCTTTTATGAGTGTTTCTTGCAGTTAAAGCATCTTTTAATTGTAATTTGACTTAGTCTCCAAGTTATGTGGATGACAAGTCACTTTTACTTTATTTTCTTAACCTAGATTTAGGGAATAAAGAATGGAAAATAGTTGTGAGTCTCATCTATAAATAAAGGCACTCCTCTCATTCCAAATTGTTGTGAATTGTTGGAGACAATTATTGGAGCCATTTAATAGAAGATCCTTACTTGGTGTTTTCTTGGTGTCAATTCTTGGATCTCTATATTTCTTGGTTATTCTTCCTAGTATTTTTAAAGGCTATTGTGAAATGATTCAAGATTCTACATAAATTAGCAAGATCGATCCAATGAGGAGTTATCAAATACTTGAAGGAAGGATGTCTAGGGTTTGCATCTCTTCCTTCTTCCCTAAAACAATTTGGTAAGTGCTTATCTCTTGTTTTGATTAGTTCTATACTCCTTGGCAAGGGTTTTAAGTATTCTTTTCAAATATTTTTTTGATCTTGTTGGTGAAGGCTATTCCCTTGAGGATACCCTTTTTGTAGGGCCTTGGTTTTCATGGTTTGTCTTGATTAGACAAGAGACTACTACCCCTGTGGCCCTATAGTCATTATAATCCATAAACGTGGACAACCAATTCTTAGAGGGCCATACTTCTGGACCCCATAAGTCCTAAGTGGAGATAAGACACTAAGCTTAACTCACATAAAATACAAAAATACATAAAAATATAAAATATATACTATCAATAATATTTATTTCATTGTCTAATGTAAAACTAATGATTTACTTTCATTTTCTAGGCATTTTCATTCATGGGTTTATGCTTCATTGTTAATTTCTAACCATAAGAATACAAATCAACCCTATTGGTAATGTACTTCAAAGTTGTATCTATTTTTTTGTGGCCGATTTAAGGTATTTGCTAATTATGGAAATTAAATTGCAACAATAAAATTCAGAATTGGTGAAACCCTAAAGCTATGGTTTAACCCTAAAATGTGCATTTCACCCTAGCTTATATTTCACTTATGGATTGTTTATAAAGCATATCCAACACATTATAATGGTGAAATTCATCTCCTAAGTGGTTCATTGCTGTTATATTTCATTTTGAAGATTTTTTGTGAAACCATAGGGGGATTCACCATCTATTTTGTAAATTTGAGCTAATTTTGTTGTTATTATTCATTTGTACTTGCATTTAACCATTGCTAGGCTATTTTTGCATAGTTTATTCACCGCCTTAGCTAAAGTACCCAAGGTTCATCATTCTAAGGTGACAATGGTGCATTTCCCATGTTGTGCTTATCCCTAAGAACACCCTCACAAGGGCTGCTAGTTTGGGTTATAACAACATTGACTAGGGAAATAGAACAGAGACAATGTCTTTCATGTTGAATGTTGTCTTGCAATGTGTAAGATACCAGATCTATTATAATAGCGGAAAAATAGAAATATTGCAGCGAATAACAAGAAAACAACACAATATATGAAACCACAACACCATAATAATACCTTTATTGATAGAAAACAATGTTCACTTGCCTCTTCAAGGGGGAAGCCTCTAGCACAACAACGCTCTATTACAATAATTCTCAAGACAAAGACTTATCATGTCTCCTACTCCTATGTATATTAATTCTATCTTTTAAAGAACCTTCTAGCGGAAGATCTTTCCAGAAGCGAAAGATTCTATAAGGTCTTCTTACATTAACTTGTTCACATTTATTAAATAGGCCTTATAAAATAATTTTGGCCTTTATTACATGGGAAACATATTATTCTACCTACATAAGGGGTTAGGGAGGTTAGGTCCCTAACATGCCCTCCCCCTTGAAAAACAACATTGTCCTCAAAGCTTGAGATGAGGAAATTGTTGCAGAATGGTAGCGGGCTCTCAGATGACATCTTTTGGAGTTGTATCTTTACACTTTTGGAGTTGTATCTTTACACTACACTAACACTTCCCGGATGGTGCGCTAACAGAGACGACATTCACACTGGTCTAAGACTGCTTGGGGATGTAACCAAATGGAACCTTCTTCATTCAACTCGAGGAGATAGGGTTGAGTTTAGCACTTAGTTCCAATCACCTTATTTAAGCATGAGACATGAAAAACATGATGGAGCTTAGAATCACTGGGCATAACCAATTGGTAGGTGATGGGCCCCACACGCTTGAGAATGGCATAAAGACCATAAAATTTGGGATCAAGCTTTTGACAATGTTAACCTTTGAGTGAAGTTTGCTTATAAGGTTGTAGATGAAGAAACACCTGCCCCCCTTCAACAAATTGATGTTCAAAACGACCTTGATCGACTTGCTGCTTCATGCGACTTTTGAGCCATCATCAAATTGTCTTTGAGGGTACGAAGAATGACCTCACATACTATAGGATTTTTGTCCACCTCTTGAACCTTAGAGACACCTGGCATGTGTGAGAGAATTCATGGTGGATTTTGTCCATATACTGCTTCAAAAGGAGTCATGCGAGTAGCTGTATGGTAAGATGTGTTGTACCACCATTTAGTTAGTGGTAACCACTGAGCTCACCGATGTTGGTGGTCATGAAAAACACCTTAAACATGTTTCCAAACACTTGTTGACAATTTCAGTTTGGCCATCAGTTTAGGGATGATAGGCAGTGCTGAGATGTAATTGGGTGCCCTGTAGCTTGAACAATTCTTACCAAAAAATGTTGGTGAACGTGGAATCCTTGTCAGAGACAATATAATGCGACATGCCATGAAGTTTGAAGATATTATCCATAAAAACTTAAGCCACTGTGGACGTGGTGAAGGGATTGCAAAGCACATAAATGAGCATATTTGGAAAGATGATCAACCACCACCATGATGATTGTCTTGTTGTCGGATTTAGGTAGGCCCATAATGAAATCCATAGAAATATCCCACCAAATAGAAGGGGGAATTGGAAGGGGTTGGAGTGTGCCGGGGGATTTGACTTTTTCTCCCTCATTGCATCGACATACATCACATTCAACCACAAATGTGCAGATGTCCTGTTTCACACCATCCCCCCAAAAAAGAACATTTGACCCTTTCATAGGTTTTGGTAAACCCTGAATGCCCAACGAAGGGTGAAGCATGAAGCTCATAAAGCACTGTAGATTTAAGTTGTGTCTGTCTGCTTAAATATAGATGGCCTTTGTAGCGAAGTTCATTATTGTGCCAAGAGTACCTTGGAGAAGTTGGAGAATTTGCTTGCAATTGTTGGATCATGTGAGAGATTTTGGGATCTTGCAACCATTCCTAGCGAGTAGCTTGGAGCCAATCAGGTACAACGAAGGAGAGGGAAAAGAGGGACCCTTCTTCTTCATATTTTTGGGAAAGAGCATCAATGACCACATTTTATTTCCCCTTCTTGTAAACGATCTCATAATCATAGCCAAATAGATTGGTTACCCATTTTTGTTGCTCTAGGAATGAAATTATTTGTTCCAGGAAATACTTGAGGCTCCGGTGATCAGTTTTAATCTAGAAGCGTTGCCCCAATAGATAAGGACGCCAGAGATCCATGACATGCAGAATAGCCAACATTTCCTTTTCATAGATTGATTGGCCCAAATTTATGTCCGAAATTTGTTTGTTGGTGAAGGCCAAAGGCCGACCGTCTTGCATGAGGATTGCCCCAATTCCTTTTCCTGAAGCATCACATTCCAAGACAAAAGTCTTGGTGAAGTCGGAAAGTGCTAGGACCAGAGTCATGCACATAGCTTCTTTCAAGGCATGGACGGATTGATCAGCTACTGGAGTCCAAGTGAATGCATTCTTTTTAAGGAGAGTAGTGAGAGGCATTGCAATTTTTCCATAATTCTTAACAAACTTGCAATAATAACCTGTTAAGCCTAGAAAACCACACAAACTCTTAATAGTTTTAGGGCGAGACTAATCCTGCATAGATTCAATTTTCTTAGGATCCATTTGTTCATTGTCCTTGCCAACAATATGACCTAGGTACTCCACTTCTGAGGTGCCAAAGGCACATTTAGATTGTTTGAGGAAAAGTTGGTGCTGAGAGAGTAGATGGAGAAATTGATCCACATGGGCGAGATGGGATTTCCAAGTTTTGCTATAGATGAGAATATCATCAAAGAAAACTAAGACAAAATGATGGAGAAAAGGACGAAAGACATGATTCATGAGACTTTGGAAGGTGGAGGGGGAATTACACAAGAAAAAGGGCATGAACAAGAACTCATAGTGACCCTCATGAGTTCTAAAGGCAGTCTTGGGAATGTTTGATTCTTTCATACATATTTGGCAGTAGCCAGAACGAAGATCAATTTTAGTAAAGGACTGAGCACCGCTCAATTCATCCAAGAGATCATCAATGACAAGAATGAGAAACTTGTCTTTTATGGTGAGTTTATTGAGGGCACAAAATTCAGGACATATGCACCAAGTACCTTCTTTCTTGAGTACCATTACCGCAAGAGAGGAATAGGGGCTAATACTAGGACAGATAACACCTACTTCAAACAACTCTTGCACAATTTTTTTAATTTCATTCTTCTGGGAAAAGGGATGACGATAAGGGCGAACATTGGGAGGAAGAATACCAGGGACAAGGGGAATGGAATGATCATGAACACCATGAGAAGGGGGAAGTCCTCGAGGAGTGGAAAAAATAACTTGGTGTTTGGATATGATAGATTGGAGGTCAAGATGCACGGAGGGTGTCTCAACTGCTTGAAGGGAATGGAGTTGGGAAATAATACTTGAATGACATTTCTTGAGAATATTTTCCATTTGATGCGAACCGATGATCTCAGCAGAACCTGCTGTGATTCCTTGGAATTGATATTGTTGTCTTTCTTAGTGGAATTTCAGGGTTAATGCCTCAAAATCCATGAAAATGGGGCCTAAAGTGTGTAACCATTCAACACCTAGCACAATGTCACAACCACCCATGTCGATGGAAAACATATGAGATTTCATGTGGTACTGTCCAATTTGAAGACATACATTTTCACAACGCCCACCACATTTCATGGAACTGCCATTGGCAATCACGATTTGAAAATTGTTGACGACACAAATATACCAATTGGTTTCCTAGGCAATGCGACGATGAATAAAATTATGGGTGTTTCCATTGTCAACCAAGATGATGACTTTTCGATGCTTAATATAGCCATTTAGCTTGAGGGTTTGGGGAGAAGAGAAACTAGTGAGGGCATGCAATGAAATTAGTGGTTCAATGGGCTTAGTAGTAGCATCGAAAGGGGGTAACTCTTCAACAGGGAAAATGACAACTTCTTCTTCAACAACATCCTCTGAAATGGCCATAAAAAGTTTTTGTTCCTTACACTTGTGCCCGAGAAAATATTTTTCATCACAATTATAGTAAAGACCCTTGAGTTGGCGCTTAGCCATTTCGGCCCTAGTTGATTTCTTAACCTTGAGGGGAGGGGTAGGGGGGCAGGATTAGTGGGTCGAGGGCGAGGAATAAAAGAGGGTTTTTTGTTCTGGGAAAAACAACTTGTTGGGTTTCTTTGGCGTGTTTAGTAGCTTCCAACCAAGTCTGAGGGTGATCCATGATGACCTAGGCTTAGATTTCATCCTTTAGGCCATTGACAAAGAATTCTTGAAAGAACACATCTGCCATGCCCTCCATTTTGAAGGCCAAATGCTCAAAGGAAATTATAAAGTCTTCCACTGTGCCTGATTGTTTCAGCTTGGTCAAACGACCCAAATCGTGGGTGTCAGTGTCAAAATGTTCATAGAGCTCTGCAACAAACTGGGTCCATGCAACATACCCCTGGCGTGCATTCTTATGTCATTACCACCATTTTCAGTGTTCAGGATCCAGATAGAGAACAACATAATGAAGTTTGGCCAACTCATCGGTAATGTCATGCAAAGAGAAATAATGCTCCATTTGAGTGACCCATCCCGTGGGGTCGGAGCCATTAAATTTTTTGACCTCAATTCGGGGAAGATAGGGGTCACATTGAAAGGAGTTGGATTGAAAGATCATAGAATGGGAGGAATCAACACCATCTAAGTGGGACAATTGTTCCAAGGAGGAAGATCCATGGGGGTGGTTCAACAATTGGTTGACAATAGACTAAGGGTGGCAAATTCACCCATGAATTTGGCATCCATGGCGTCAAATTGTTTTTAGAATTAGGTCTCGAATTTTGCAATGCGGGAATTGGTGGAAGCGAGATCAAAAGTCACTTACTCAATGGACTCCTTGGTCTGAGTGATGGAAGCTTGCATGTCTTGGTTGTGAGTGGTGGCCATTTAGATATGAGGGGTTCCTGTAAGGGGAAATGGGTGGGTGGGACCATAGAAAAGGAGGACTTATAGGTGATAGGTACCATGAAGATTAGTGTGAAAAGAGGAATACAATGGGAGAGGTGGAAAATAAGGGTGCCACGAAGGGGGTTGGGTCAACGGAAAAAAAAGGCTTAAAAAGGGAAGGTACCTCTGCGATCAGGGTGAAGAGAGGAATCCAATGGGATAGGTCTCGAATAAGGGTGCCAACGGGACCACTATACTCTTTTTTTTACTTTTGTGGAGTTATACTCGAAGCTGAATAATACTACGGTGGAAAAATGGCCAAATTCTTAACATGAAGAAATGTGTAGGAATTGTGCAACCTGAATGCAAAAGGAAAGGTTGCGTGACAATAGATCTTGTATGTTCATTTTTTGCTATATTTCCATCCCAAGGGTTAGGGTGTTTAGGGTTTCTACAGACAAGGGTTTGCATTGTGCTATAGCTCTTTGATATACGTGCAGGGTCGAACAATGATACTCGACCCAATATCTCAGGGCACCAACTAAGGAGGCTAGGCCACACCCTTAGCCATACTACCTGGTTACCTAGGTAATAGATAATATCTTCCCGAGTGTCGTTCTCGATGGCACTATACCAGTCAAGCAACCAAGCGATTGATCTATGGAGGGTTTCAGGATATCTAGGCTAGTTCGTATACATGTGTTTTCTGATGCACTACCATCCAAAGGGGTACCAACAGAGGCTACAAGGGTGGCCAACAATGTGCGCTTAAGTACCTCTTGTATTTCCCGCATCTATACTTCCCCGATCGCGAATTTATGCGTTGAATGACAGATCTCTGTAGTTTTAAGACGTCAGAATACGTCTTTACCATAAAAAAATTTAACCCACAATTCCTGCCAAGGAAAGTTCCCCGATACCACTTGTAAGGTACCAGATCTATTATAATAGTGGAAAAACATAAATATTGCAGAGATTAACAATGAAACAACACAATATATAAAACCACAACACCATAATAATACCTTTATTGATAGGAAACAATGTTCACTTGCCTCTTCGAGAGGGAAACCTCCAGAAGAGTAGCACTCTATTACAATAATTGTTGAAATATTGTAATTGCAAAGAGTATTTTATTTATTATTGATTTATTTTTCATTAGATCAATCCCCTTTTGTGGATTGATCATGTCGGACATTGTAATTGACCAAATCCCCTTTTGCGGATTAGTCAAACCCTAAACATATTATGCAAATTGAGAAGTCCCCCACCCGACAATTTAAAGTGGTTTTAACCACTAAGAAAACAAGTTGACCCTGCCCAATGAAGAGACACCTTTTCAGCACCTGCCAATTTGTATAAATAAAGGAAGCCAATGCTTCATTTTTTCACTCACTCACTCGATCATCCAGAGTGCAAGTTTGGTAACTGCAGTTGGAGAAGAAGGAAGAGAGAGAGGCGCATTGCTTAGTAGAGGATATTATCTAGTGTTTGGTTTATTGTCTTGGCATTGTATTGACTATCTATATTAAGGAAGTTTTTGTTGGGTTTTCTTCCCCAAGAGGGTTTCCCAGGATAAATGATGTGTATCTTGTGATTGTGTTTCTCCCAGTGATCCTATCTATGCTATGTTTATCTAGTAAATTGAAAAGAAACCTAATAATAGCTTAAACCTTAACATGGTATCAGATCTAAGTTGAAGAGAGTAGATAAAGAAAAACGTCATTGTTGTCGTACAAGAAAATTAGGGATTTTTATTGAAGAGAAATTTCATCCCAAAAATCATCTAGAAAAGTGTGCCCTAGCCTAGGGAACTCATTGGCACCTTCAACACACCTTTTTAGTGGATATAACTCCCAGAAAGTGAAACCCTAGTTTTCACCGGTACCAGAAAACAAGAAAACCAGAAGTACTAGTCCATAATTTCGTTGGTCAAGTTTGAAGGGGCAAAATTTGGATTTTCTGAAATCCAACCACACCAGGCTACTCACCTCAACCAAGCACATCTCCTGGTAAGTTCAAAATTAAATTCTGAGCATTTTTAATTTTTGGTCATTTTTCTACCTCCAGGTAAAGATGTCTGCAAGCACTAAGCTTGTTGACAAGCTAGAAGGTGTGGAAAACTTCTGTGCCTGGAAGTATAGGATTAAACTCATTCTTGAAGAGAATGACCTAGCAAGATTCATTCAAGAAGATGCATCAGAACTTGCCGATGCTGCAGCTAAAGAAAAACACCAAAAGGACACAGTTAGGGCCAAAAGAATCATTGCAAATTCTATTAAAGATCACTTGATTCCTCAAGTGGCTTCAAAGAAGATTCCAAAATAAATGTTTGATTCCCTAACCAGATTATATGAAGGAAAGAACATCAACTCAAAAGTACAAGGATGCAGAAAGGAGAAACAATTCAAGAATATTTCTCCAGAATATCACAATTCAAAGAACAACTAGAAGCAATTGAAGATATTATAGATGAAGGTGAACTTATAATGACAACCCTTAATGGTCTCACAAGACCTTGGGATGCATTCATTGAAACCATTTGTGCCAGAAAAGAGAAACTACACTTTGACAGTCTTTGGGAAGAATGTGTTAAAAAAGAAGCAAGAGTAGCTAACCGAGAAGTATTGCTATAAAGAGATGAAGATCAAGCCCTAGCTACTCAAACTAAAGGAGGAAGAAAGAGGTCTTACTTCCAGAAAGAAACTCATAAGTAGTCTCACCCCCAAAACAAATTCATACATAAAAAATCTCACCCTTCAAGGAGATTCCAGAAGTTTCAGAAAGGTCAAAGAAGAGAAAAAGATTTATCATCCTACCAATGTCACCATTGTGACAAGATGGGACATATTGCTAAGAATTGTCCAACTAGATGAGAAGAATACAAGAAGAGAAACAAGAGGCACAATGCCCATACAATTGAAGATGAAGAGCCACCCACAAAGATTATAAAATAACATATTGAAGACTATGTCTTAATCTCTGCCCTCTCAGGATCAGTGTCACCTGGTGAGGTCACTTGGCTCATAAACAATGGTGCTTCCAAGCACATGACAGGTCAAAGAGACATTCTATGTTCTTACAGAAAATAAGTTTTCCCAGAAAGTTACACTTGGAGACGATCATCAATACCCTATCAAAGGAGTAGGAGAATCAAATTACAAAGTTGATTCAGGGACCCCAATGAAGATGAAGGATGTACTATATGTACCAGGTTTGACAAAGAATTTACTTTTTATCTCAGCTTTAGAGAAGAAAGACTTCAAATTTGCCTTCATAGATGAAAAAGTTCTTATGTGGCCCAAAGGAAAAACCATGGAAGAAGCAATTGTTATTGGAAAAGAAGAAGGTGGCTTGTATAAGTTAAAGGGTCACTCAAAAACAACCTTGACCCGCTCCATTGAGAATCCATGTGAACTTTGGCATAGAATATTAGCCCACATCAACTACAAGACATTACCATATGTAAGCAAGGCAGTCACATGTCTACCAGAATTCAAGGTTGACCATGAAGGTGTGTGCAATGGATGTGCACAAGGAAAGAACATCAAGAACCATTTTCTCGAAGAGAGACAATAAAGCAGAAGGAGTCCTAGAGCTCATTCAGTCAGATGTATGTGGTCCAATGCCATCAACCTTCATCAATGGGTATGTATACTATGTGTCTTTTATTGATGACTATTCTTGCAAAACCTAGGTTTACTTTTTGAAATCAAAAGATGAAGTGTTCAATAAATTCAAGGAATTCAAAGCCTTGATAGAGAATCTTTATGAAATAAAGATCAAGATACTCAGGTCAGATAATGGAGGAGAATACACCTCAAAAGAGTTTGCAAAATTTTGCAAATATGTCGGGATCAAGAGGGAGCTCACCATTCCCTACAATCCTAAACAAAATGGTGTAGCAGAAAGAAAGAACATAACTATAATGGAAGTAGTGAAGACCATGATCCATGATCAAGATCTTCCAATGCACTTATGGGCAAAAGCATAAAAAACAACAGTATATGTACAAAACAAATTGTCCCATAGTGCACTTGGGCTCAAGACCTTTGAAGAGATGTTCTCTGGAAAGAAGCCATAAGTAAGTTATCTCAAAATATTTGGCTGCCCAATATTTGTACACATTCCGAAAGAGAAGAGAACCAAGCTAGACCCTTCAGGAAAGAAGGATATTGTGAGGTCTCCAAGGCCTTTAGAGTTTATATACCAGGTTACCATCATATTGAGATCAACATGGATGTAACCTTTGATGAAGATGCAACACTGAAGAAATAAAAAATATGCCAGCTTGAAGAAGTATATGAAGAAGAACCCGTGGCTCCAAGAGTTGCAGAACTAGTGAGGGAAGTCATAACTTCCCCCAATGAGGAGATTCTAGAAGATCATGACATAAAAGAATCTCAAGAACCTCCCCAAATGATGATCTCCCACAAGAGAACGCCATCATGGGCAAATGAACTTATTCAAGATGGAGAGAAGTATGGTGCCCTCGAAGGAAACATGAGACAAGTGAAGAAACCCAAGCCATTCTCCAATTATATGGCTTTGATGTGTGATCTCTTAGAGAAGTAGTCTACTTTCTTTGAAGAAGCTATTTAGAAGAAATAATGGGCATAGGTCATGACAAAAGAATACCAATCCATTATAAAGAATGATGTATGGGAAATAATTCTCAGACCGAAGAGCAAGTATGTGGTATCTTCCAAATATTTTTTCAAAATAAAACATGTTGCTAATGGAAGTATTGAGAAATATAAAGCAAGGTTTGTTGCTCGTGGCTTTTCTCAAAAGGAAGACATTGATTATGAAGAGATGTTTGCTCCTGTAGCCATATACACTTCAATCAGAACCATCATATCTCTTGCAGCTAAGATGAAGTGGAAGTTACATCAGATGGACATGGAAACAACCTTCTTGAATGGTGTCATTGAAGAAGAAGTGTATATAGAACAACCTCAAGGGTTTGAAGTTGAAGACATGAAGACTCATGTATGCAAGTTGAAGAAGACTCTGTACGGATTGAAGCAAGCTCCCAGAGCTTGGTATGGAAGGATTGACAGTATCCCGACGAGCTTGGGCTTTACCAAGAGTAAAGTTGATTCTAACCTTTACTTCAAGGTTATGAATGATGATCCTGTTATATTGTTGCTGTATGTGGATGACTTATTCTTAACTGGAGAAGAAAACTCATCATTGATTGTAAGAAGAAGCTTGCTGCAAAATTTGAGATGAAAGACATTGGCCTAATGCACTATTTATTAGGTCTTGAGGTCTAGCAGAGCCCGTAGAGGATCTTCCTTAACCAAGGGAAGTATGCAGTTGAAATACTAAAGAGATTTGATATGATGGAGTGTAAATCCATGAATACACCCATGGAAACAAAGTTGAAGCTCCTGGTTGACACTTCGTTAGAATTGATTGATGCTACGCTATACAAACAAATAATTGGGTCATTGATGTATTTGACGAACAACAGGTCAGATATATGTTTTGTTGTGAACACCTTGAGTCAATTTCTGGTAGAGCCCAGGCGTGTTCACCTGGTTGTTGCAAAACATGTGATGAGGTACCTTAAGGGTACATTAGATTGTGGTCTCAGTTATAATGGAGATCATAACTTCAGACTGAGTGGCTATATCGATTCATATTGGGCTGGAAGTGTCTCTAACAGAAATAACACTTCAGGATGTTGTTTCAGTCTAGGGGAAGCCATGATCTCATGGCAGAGTAGGAAGATATCAAGCATTGCTTTCAACATGGCATACGCATAATACATTGTTGTATGTTTCGTCAGTTGTGAAGCCATATGGCTTCAGAAGTTGTTGACAGGTCTATTCGATTTGGAGATGGAAGCAACCGTGATTCTATGTGATAACCAGAGTTGTATAAAGATGACAGAGAATCATGTGTTCCATGACAAGTCAAAACACATAGAAATTCGATATCATTACATCTGTGATATGGTGCAAAGAGGAGCTATAAAGCTCCAATATGTTAGCATGGATGGACATGTTGCTGATGTGTTGACCAAGCCTCTATCTCGTGTAAAGTTTGAGCACTTTCGAGATAAACTTGGTATAGTCCGAAATGACCTCCCTCAAAAGGGGGAGTAGTGTTGATGCCAGCGTAGTGCTGAAGATTTCCAGCTTCGTGTTGATGTTGTTGTGATGCCAACCTCGTGCTGAAGTTTTCCAGCTTCGTGCTGATGTTGTTGTGATGCCAACCTCATGCCAAAGATTTCCAGCTTCGTGCTGATGTTGTTGTGATGCCAGTCTAGTGCTGAATATTTTCAGATTTGTGTTGATGTTGTTGTGATGCCAACCTCGTGCTGAAGATTTCCAGCCTCGTGCTGATGTTGATGAGATGTCAGCTTCGTGTTGAAGATTTCTAGCCTAGTGATGATGTTGATGATGCTCCAACCTTCATGCGGTGATGTTGTTGTTTTTGATGATGCTCCAGCCTTCGTGCTGTGATGTTGTTGTTGCTGATGATGCTCTAGCCTTCGGGCTGTGATGTTGTTGTTGTTGATGATGCTCCAACCTTTGTGTTGTGATATTGTTGTTGTTGATATTGTATCAACCTTGTGTTGTTATTGATGATGATGTATTAGTGTTATACTAATCCATGTTGATGCAGATGATGATGATGCCATTCCAACTCCCTGCTATGAATGATGATATTGATGATGAGAAAAACTTTCGATGATTTATAGATATGCCAGTCAGTGTTCCAGATGTTGTTGATGTTGCTGCCCTCACTCTCTCATGATGATGTTGTAGAATACCCTTCTTGTTAAGGGGGAGTGTTGAAATATTGTAACTGCAAAGAGTATTCTATTTATTATTCATTTATTATTCATTAGATCAATCCCCTTTTGTGGATTGATAATGTCGGGCATTATAATTGACCAAATCCCCTTTTGCGGATTGGTCAAACCCTAAACATATTATGCAAATTGAGAAGTCGCCCCCCAGGCAATTTAAAGTGGTTTTAACCACTCAGAAGACAAGTCGGCCCTACCCAGTGAAGATATACCTTTTCAACACCTGCCAGTTTGTATAAATAAAGGAAGCCAACACCTCATTTGTTCACTCACTCACTCGATCATCCAGAGCGCAAGTTTGGTAGCTGCAGTTGGAGAATAAGGAAGAGAGAGAGGCACATTGCTTAGTAGATAATATTCTCTAGTGTTTGGTTTATTGTCTTGGCATTGTATTGGCTATCTATATTAAGAAAGTTTTTGTTGGGTTTTCTTCCCCATGAGGGTTTCCCAAGATAAATGTTGTGTATCTTGTGATTGTGTTTCTCTCAATGATCCTATCTATGCTATGGTTATCTAGTAAATTGAAAAGAAACCTAATAATAACTTAAACCTTAATAATAATTATCAAGAGAAAGACTTCTCATGCCTCCTACTCTTATTTATACTAATTCTATCTTCTAAAGAACCTTCTAGCGAAAGATCTTTCTAGAAGCATGATCTTCTATTAGGTCTTCTTATATTGATTTGTTCACATTTATTAAATAGGCCTTATAAACCAATGTCGACCTTTATTACATGGAAAATATATTATTCTACCTACATGAGGGGTTATAGAGGTTAGGTCCCTAACACAATGCCTTTTGTTAATTGATCTTGTTGAAATAAATCATAAATGGAACCTAAAGAAGGTAAGTTGCATTTAGACACAACATTCTCTATGACATGCCACATCTTAGTAGCTCCATCTATATATGATTACA
Organism: Picea engelmannii; assembly: GCA_009831015.1. Classification (NCBI taxonomy): domain Eukaryota; kingdom Viridiplantae; phylum Streptophyta; class Pinopsida; order Pinales; family Pinaceae; genus Picea; species Picea engelmannii. Next base: position 42,290 of record ML834867.1, read on the forward strand.
TGTTCTCCTAAGTTTCGTGAACCAAATTTTTCCAACAATCCATGCTAAAACCAATTGTAGTAATTCCATCCTTAGTCATGTAAGTACCTCCGAGCAAACATTTTCATATATCCTTGCCCTCTCTTAACATAATCAAATTGTTTTTGCACTTGCTCTTGTGTAATCTTCCATTATAGGATGTGCTTTTAAATATCCATCATGCTTTCAATTTGTTTTTAGAATATCTAAACCTTTTCATAGAATCTCCTATGAGTAACATTCAATTTATCATGAATTTCAAAAGAATAAGTAATAAAAATGGTAGTATCACATTGATTTGTTCAATAAAATTTTACCTCATTCTCTAATTTGGCAATCTTTCCTTGTTATCCCAACTGCTTAACTGTTGACCCAATTGCATCTACAATGGATTCATTAAAGGCTAACCCTGCAAAGGCTAGGGATTCCAATCTAGCATCTTTAGAATTAAATACAACACCTTCAGAAGTTAATACAATCTCCTTATCTACATACATATTCATCCTCTTATGAGATTGTCTTACTATTTGTTTAGTCTTCTTATCAAATGTGAAATTTTACAAGTTTGCTACATCCACAACAGTGGGTATAGGCAAATCTCCACTAGTAATTAGTCTAGATCAACTCACCTTAGTAAAACTTTGATAAGTGTAAACTTCGTCAATTGGTCATGTTCCATCCGCTACAAGTATACTCTTCAATCTTTCTTGTTGCCTCTTCCTCAATCATTCAACGTTGGCATCTACCTCAACTTTCCTTTTCTTTTATTCTTCCAGTCTTGACTTTGCTTCTTGTCTTTCTTTGGCTACCATATCATTAGCCAATCTTGATTTCTTTGCCTCTTTGGCAATGCCAATTTCTCATTGTATCTTTTCTATTTCAACCTTTCCTTTAGCTTGTTCTAGTTTTTTGGTAGCTTCCAGTTCTTTCGCCTTCTTGTTCTATTTTTTTTGGTAGCTTCCAGTTCTTCAACCTTCTTGTTCTAATTTTTTGGTAGCTTCTAGTGTTTTGTCTGTTTTCTTCCTCCGTCTTTTGCAACAATAATCTTCTATGTTGCACTTCTTGAAAATATTTTTCTCCAACCATTGCTTTTTCTTCCTCCCATTTCTCATGTGCCTATGGCCATGTCAATTCCACTTCCTTAGCATGTTGTTCTACTATTAATTTTGGGTCATGTCTCCTAAATTTGTCCTCTCTAAAATTATATTCTCGTATGGCGTTGACCTCCATTTTAGTAAATTTAGAATTATTTAGACCATACATTCCTATGTTGAGGGGATACATAAGAATTTTTTTTCTTATGAGCTCTATTCAAAGCTGCATTGAAACCATATAGAATTGTTTGATAAGCAATTTGTCTTATTACTAGCTTGTCTGGGACAAACTTGGGTAATAGTTGCAACAACTTGGTTGCCCCATATATTCTAATGTGTAGTGCTCATTAATATACCAATCATCTATTTCATTCAACATAGTCGTGACATCATTAGTCAACCTTTGTGTTGGTTTATAGAAAATTAGTACACACAATAGAGAAAAGAAAAGATCACAAATCCGAGTAAAATGCCTTATATATTTATGGTTCCATAAAACTGAACAATAGATTTGCATTGGATATTTTGTATGAGTCCAACACCAACCCATTCCTATGAATTCATTTCTCACACTGTTGATATCCAAAAGATATGATGACATATGGAATTCAAGAGGAGAGTCAAGCTCAAAGAATTGAACCCTCAATAGTGCTTTCATCAAATTATGAGATAAAATGTCAGCCCAATTAAAGATCAATTCTTCCTTTACAACGATGTACATCAAGGGTACCCAAGAAATTTTAAAATGATAGGCATATTTTTCCCATAAAGCCTACTGATAAAAGCTGCAACAAGAATCTAGGGTTCTCTCAAATTTGTGGAAGAGTAGATGCTATTACCTATTGATTTGAATTGTTTGTCTTTGATCCACCACTTCTCAAGTACTTTATGGCAATATTTATTCAACCCTATTACCCACTCCGATGTCATTTGAACTTTAGGTTCAACAAACTTGTAATACTCGTGCAATTCACTTTGCTAGAAGGACATAATGCATTGCCCTCGATCATTAACCATTGTTCTTTCTTCCAACCTAACATGCTCAATAATCCAATGAATTACCTTTGCATAAGGAAATACAATTGACCTTGTAGATGCATTGTGTAGGTGAGATTTTCTAATATTTGGGTAAGCTTATTCATCTTTTTCATCATCATTGATTGGATTCCTCAATATAGGCAAAGGAGGGTACCTTTTGTCTTTGAAAATCTGAAATAATTCTGACTAGTCTCAGAAATTCACTAATCCTGGGTGACTCAAGGTGTCAGAGAAAATTGGCCTTCTAGGCTTTCTGGGAGTCTTCTCTATAGGCACTTGCTCTTCCTCCATTGTACTCTTTTCTTTCTTTTGAGACGTAGGAGTCGTCTTATTCGAAGGCATATAGATAACCATGATGAATTTCCAAAAGACAGAGCATATCAAAATTAGAGACTTAGGATGTGGAATTAATAACGATGCAGATAAATATTCGATTCTCTTTTCTTAAATTTACATGTAAGAGATTAAATGTAGAGTAAGGAGAACGATGATGCATATATTTACAAAGATGTGAATCAAAGAACTTTGATTTCAAATGCATGTTGATAACAAGCAACGAGACTGATAGTAAAAAATAATAATGAGCCCAAAAATCGATGTTCCCTTGATTCTAACTAAAACTCTAGATCATGTTTGGTTGAAAATTCCAGCACAACATTATGATACCAGAATAGGGCACTCACATAGTGGATTTAAGGACTAGTCTGTAAGGCGCATGATCATAATCAAAGCGATATAGAATTGGAAGAATCAAGGAAAAAAAATGATCATCAATGATGATTTAACAGTCTCTGTTGAGCTCTTAAATCCAATGAATTCAAAAAACATAAACTTAAAACTAATGCATGGAATTGCTTAATTCAAAACAAGATAGGAATTTAACTTACCTAGTGAATGCAACGAGGAAACTAGGAGAAGAAAAGCACAAGTAACTGAAAAATCCAAATAGGACATATGTAATGTCCCCAACCCCAAGCCAGGCCATGCCACACAAAATCCCTCTTCTGTCACAACTGAATTTTTCGAATTTCTTTGAATTCTACACATTACGACTCTGATATCACAATGTATTGTTCCTCTTTACTGACAAGTTCTATGATTAGCTCTGATACCACTTTATTAACTTAACAATGTTTTGCATATGAACACAGATGCAACTCTACAACATATACAAACTATGCATAAATATGTACATTTTAAATATACAAAATTAACATAGCATACACACAATAATTGGCATATAAACACATAATAAGAACACTTATCTTTTAATGGTAAATCACCAACTGTGTTGAAACCTAAAACGTTCCTCCTAGCCATAGACTTTGCTTCTCATAAATTCTCAGCAGCAGGTCAACCCCAAGTTGAGGCTAGAAACTCCACCAGGGAAGGCATCCTAAGCTAGACTAAGGTCAAATCAACATAATAAATCTCAGATTAAGGTGCCGACTATTGTAACTAGCTTACAACCTCTCATTTCCCGCAACCTAACCCACCCCAGGAAGTGTGCCCCTTTTCTACTCATTAGTCCTTCGACTGCCCCACTTCCCTTCTGAGGCTTTAGCAATAGGCCAAACATAAATTCTTAGATCTCTGTAGCTATTTCCCAACGCACATGGAAATCAGTTCCCAACAATTCTCTCACCTAGAGAGAATACTCATGGGCCTGACAACCTGCTTCTTCAGACACACATGTGCCTGGCAACCTGCTTCTTCAACCGCCCACGAGCCTGACAACCTGCTTCTTCAGACACACACGGGCCTCAGAACCTGCTTCTTCAACCGCCCACGAGCCTGACAACTCGCTTCTTCAATTACAAAGATCCTTGTTTTCTCATTACCAATTGCTACCCAAAGTTTCCCCCCTACAGGTATGAGAAATGGAGATGGTAGTAAGGTACTAATGGCAAGAGTCCCCCTAGTTCCAATGACCAGAGAATGATGGGGATAAGAATGATGGAGAGAGTGTCCTCGAACACACTAAGTCTCCAACATAAGAATGCATGCAAACAACATGACAAGTGGCGCAAGAGTAGTCGCTTTTTTTCTCTTGGAAATTCGTCCCTTTCATTCGTCCCTTTCCAAAGACTTAGGATAAAAACATCAACATATCCAAACTTAGGCTTGGAATCTAAATGGAACATTTTATTATATTCTTTGGCTTAGCCCCCTTTCCTTTAGTGGAGTTCTAGCCCCCCATACTCTTCTTATCTGGTTGGTCTGCAACAACGATGTATTTTATTAATAATCAAAGTGATTACATATTACAAAGATAGGCTCACTGGCCTTTAACATTCTAGCTCTCCAACCTTGTAACCACACATGCACTCTAGCCTTAAATCATATTTACAATGGCACTTAGGCTCAAAATATCCTGGCTCACCGACATGTATATAAATTCACAACTTGGGGTTCGACCTAGGGGTATTACAACAAATACATAGTAATACTGGCTAGAGCTCAGTTTTGAATCAAACTATAAACAAAAATATTCTAAGTATGAAAATAATATGCCAGTTTAAAACAATTGCCGAAACCATAATATATTCAAACATGTAGTCGATCTCTAGGTTCATGTAAGAATCAAAGATGATCAGCTTTTCCAAATCAAAAGTTACACACTATTGATGCAGTAATAGATGATATTAAATGCATAACATTCGAAAGATATTTGAGTCATCACACAAGAATAAAAGATCAATATTCAAAAGTCCTTTGTAAGTATCAAAGCACAAAGATCAATATTTGAATAACCTTCGATGGTGTATGTCAATCTTAAAACATGCTTTGATAATATCGGGGCTAGGTAAAAAATCGACAAGTGAAAAGTTTTCAATAATATCAGAACATAAAGAAATACCATTTTTGGGATGATCTCATATATCAGAACATAAAGAAATACCATTTTTGGGATGAAATAACATAAAGAAAATAACTCCGATGAACCATCAGAATGAAATGACTTATCATTTCTGAAAAGGCTCTAGCATTATATCAGAAGGAATCAAAAGATCAATGCTTGAAAGGATCCTGATAGCATTGGAATATGAAACATTCAAATTTGAGACCGCTTCAATAATGTAAAGAGAGTTGGAAGATTGATTTACTTAGCCAAATATATTTGAAAACAAGAAGGAATGATTTCTAAAACAAGTGAATCTTCAAAGAATAAATAAGTGCAAAAAAAAGAAATCTGTCATAATGCACAATGAGTGAGTGACATAAACAATCATTGAGCAAGATTTGGTGCATAAATTATAATGCATTCAAAGTAGGACTTTAGATCAAATGATCAATGCTCAAAAATTGAAAAGGCGGGTCCCCAAATTCAAAACAAACTTGTGGGGTGTTGAGGCCTCAACACTAGGTTATGTGGATTGAGAAAGAGTTGATCTCTCTTAATTTTTTATCCTTTGTTAAAATTAAAGATTACTTGTCTTGGATGAAGGAGCTATAGTTGAAATTAGGTGTAGGTGGAAATGATTTTCCAAAGAAGGGCAACCAACTTATAGAATTGATCTTGATGAATTTGAAGTTACCTGATGATGTTATGTTCAACTTTTGTGCTAGTTGAGCTTCCAAAAAAGAAGATGACAAGGACTATATCTTTGATTCTTTCTAGGGTTTTCTAATTAGAGAACAAGAAAAGTTGTTTGATGAGGGTAAACTTGAGATTAAGCAACATGCCCATCTCCTTAAGGAAAAGGTCGACAGAGCTATAGAGAAAGAGGTCAAGAACATAATAAGAATAAAAAATAGGATTGTAACAACCAGATTGATAAGAAGAAGCATGTTGATTAGACATCAACTAAAAAAGGTGAGAAAAAGACCTGCCAGTATTGTGGAAAGATAGAACATGCCAATAAGACTTGTTGGAAGAAGAATAAAGATTTGGAGGATAAGGTCAAGAAGCTTGAAGGTGAAGTGTCAACTATTTAGTTCACTGACCTACAACATCAACTTTCCAAATGCAAGGGAGATAACTATACTTTCTTCGTTAGTACTTCTGACGAATTGCATGCTCACACTTATAAAAGTCAGTGGATAGTCAACTTGGATTGCGACCATCATATGGCTAAGTATGATTCTTTTTTTTCTTCATTAGGTAAAGCTACATAAGAATACATATTTGTTGTAGATGATTATGCACACACAGTTGATGGTTGTGGTAAGATTGAATGCCAGGATGGTGCAATTGTTGATGTGTATCATGCATCAATTTTGAGTGCCAATTTGTTGTATATATCCCAACTAATCAAAACTCACAAGAAGGTTGAATTCGAGCTTCATAGGTTTTTTTTGAAGGATATTAACAACTTTGTTGTTGTTGTTGAGGGTATTCTTGACCCTAAGTATAGACTATATAAATTTTGTGATTTCCCTAAGTAGGATCCAAGACCAATTGCACTCATAGCCAAGATTGGCAATTGGAGTAGAAGTTGGCATGAAAGTCTTGAACATTTGATTTTTTGTAGATGAACTAATGGTGAAGTTTAATACGATTAATGAACTACCTATGGTTGTTCCCCCTAATGGTGTATATAAAGGGTGTGTGCTTGGAAAACATCACTAATTTCCATTTGAGACAAGGAAAGCATGGAGAGCAAAGACTCAACTGGAACTTGTTCATGGTGACCTTTGTACAATGAACAAAGCATCATTAGCAAGTGCAAGATATGTTTTGAACTTCGTTAATGAACTTGGGTACATTTCTTGAAGAATAAGGATCTTGTTTTGAAAAATT
>ML834868.1:4454-28667 GCA_009831015.1 Picea engelmannii
AAGACGTTGGGTGAAACAATGACATGCATTCCCAAAGGCGCATTCAAAAAATATTCTCATAACCCAAACGCAAGGGCTACCCAGAACTACTTTGTGGTGGAGGATTTATCACAAACCCCTTGCGCGATGTCCGCTTTGGAGGTACTCCAAAGCTACCCTTCCCAGAGGAAAGCCTTGTTAACCTCTTTAGGATCTACTGCAACTTGTAATACAGGTACAATCATGCTGGATACAACTGACTTAAAACCTCGTCTACCTTACCACGCAGCGTTTTAGATAGTAGTGGCTTATCCCATGAAAAATTTTACTCGGAATATTTTCCGCACAGTGGTTGATGAAGGCGCCTCGACATGTGTTATGTCATTGGCATGTTGGAAGGCCATTAGCCAGCCCATTTTATCTCCATCACCTACTCTCCTCATTGCTTTCAATGGTCATTCATTCCAACCACATGGTATTGTTCCTTCTTTCCCCGTGCAGTTAGGAGGGAAGACCATGTGTGTCGAAGTAGAGGTAGTTGATGCTCCCCTTGACTATAACCTCTTGTTAGGAAGGAGTTGGACTTATGCCATGCAAGTTTTGGTTGCTACATTTTTCCAGGTCTTGTTGTTTCCACACGAGGGCCGGATAGTGACCATCGATCAATTGTCCTTCTCGAGACCTGACCCTGCTTTGGGGGAATCCATGGTCCCGATGATTGATAATCCTCAACCAGGTGTTATCAATGTAGGGGTTGGTTTGTGCCCATATTTGATGGTCACCTTCGATTACCCACCCCCTCAAGGTGATATCAGGTTTATATCCAATCACCATAAGGTTGAGATTTTTCAAGTTTTGTCATTCCGCATGACTTACTTCGACGATTTGTGGATACTTCCTTCCCCGTCGACCATGATGGATGGGAAAAGGCACCTAGGCATGTCCATGCCCTTGTCTACAGCTGAAGTAGAGTACTCTTTAGTCCAACAAACTTCAGCCAACATTGATCCAACTCCTGCACTGGAGTTTGATCCACTACTAGAGCCTATTTGGGCTCAAGGTTCTCTCGCTCACACCGATTCATTAGACTTAGTCTTTCCCTCTAATGAAGAAATAACTGAAGCAATGACTAGTCCGGATAAACCCTGGGAAGATCTTCATCATAGATCATACTTCCTCCTAGAGTTAAGCAAAATTGAAGTGGGAGAATTCACCATGACTATGACGGGAGATCGGTCTTGTCCTATTAATCTCTTAGCTACACACGAGGTTTACGTTGAGGGTAATATGGAAACTATCATTGAAACCTTACCGATCAATATCTCCTGAAACCCTGGCATCGTGGAGAATGTCTTTGTCGGAGCTGACTGCTCCCCCGAAGAGATTCAAATCTACATTGATCTTTTTAAAGAATTATGCGATGTTTTTGCCTGGTCTTACGAGGAAATGCCAGGCATCGATCCAAAAATAGTTGAACATGAAATCACAACGTATCCTGATTCCAAGCTAGTTCGGCAGAAGCTTCATCCAGTTAATCCTAAGAAAGCAGCAGCCATTAAGGTTGAGGTTGAGAAATTGCTAAAAGCCAGGTTTATTTATCCTATTCATTTGACCCAATGGGTGTCCAACCCCGTACCAGTCAATAAAAAACAAGGCATGATTCGTGTATGTACCAACTTCCATGATTTGAACAAGGCATGTCCCAAAGATAATTTTCCCACACCCTTCATCGACCAGATCATTAATGAATGTGCGGGTTGCGAATCCTTTTTTTTCATGGATGGTTTTTCGAGATATAATCAAATCCAAATCAAACCCGAAGACCAACACAAAACAACATTCATCTTCCCATGGGGTTAATTCGCATATCGTAAAATGCCTTTTAGTCTCAAAAATGATGGAGCCACCTTTCAGTGGGCCATGTATTTTTCTTTCCATGACCTCAAGCATGTAGTCGAGGCCTATCTAGATGATTTATCATCATGATCTCGCAAGAGAAAGGATCATCCCACACACCTCCAACTTATCTTCGAACGTTGTCGCTACTTTCGGATTCGCCTGAATCGAAACAAGTGTAGCTTCTGCGTAATGTCATGACGATTGTTAGGTTTCATAGTGTCAACAACAAGGATCATGGTCAATCCTCTCAAGGTTGAGGCAATAATTCAGTTACCCCCCCCCCCATTCACAATCCTTCAACTTCAGAGTCTACAAGGCAAGGAGAACTTTTTACAACGCTTCATCGCCAACTATGCCAAGATCACCAAGGGATTTATGCGCTTACTGAAGAAAGACATTCCCTTTTACTGGGACGATGCGGCTCAATGCTCTTTCGATGCATTGAAACATGCCCTCACAACTGCCCCTCTGCTCCGGCCACCTAACTATAACAAATATTTCTTATTATATCTGGTTGTAGCAGAATCAACCATTAGCATGGTTTTAGTTCAGGAAGATGACTTGTTCTCAGAATACGTGATCTATTACCTGAGCCGAGGCCTCATAGGACTGGAACTAAATTATTCTCACATTGAAAAACTTGCGTTGGCAGCAGTTCATGATGTTCGATGGTTCCGTCATTATGTTCTATTTTGCCAGACCACCATCATTGTTGTCGTGAATCCATTCCAGTACATGTTGACACGACAGGTAATCAGCAAAAAAATCAGTAGATGGATAGTCATCCTCCAGGAGTTTGACTTAGACTTCGTTTCAACAAAGTCTAAAAAGTCACTGGTCTTTGCAGAACTTATTTTGGAACTTCTGGTTGAGTCAGGTGACGTTGTGCCTGAAGAATCGCCTATCCAGGGAGATATGTTTTTGATCACATCTTCGGATCCCTGGTACAGATATATACTTATCTATCTCCAGACTTTGAAATTCCCCACCTTTTCTTCTCATGATGAGCGTCGACGTATACACCATCGGGCTAAGAATTATCTCATAATCGATGATACATTGTATCAGAGAGGTGTAGACTGCATCCTACGCCGATGTCTCACTCATGAGGAAGCAGTTATCATGCTTAATGATTTCCATACCGGAGCTTGTGGCGGTCATTTGTCTGGGTTGGAAACAACCCAAAAGATTCTATGAGAAATTTACTTCTGGCTGACACTTATCAAAGATTGTATCGAATCGGTCAAGAAGTGCCATCCGTTCCAAATCTTCTCTCGGAAGATGAGGGCACATCCCACTCCCATGTTTCCTATCATCATAGTTGTTCCCTTCACCAAGTGGGGGATTGATTACACTACTTGCAACCCTCCTTCATCAAGGGGGCACCGCTATATCATCATAGTTGTAGACTACTTCACAAAGTGGGTCGAAGCTATGCCAACGTTTAAAGATGATGGAGAGACTGTAGCTCTCTTTTTATTCAATCAGATAATAGCAAGGTTCGATGTCCCGAGGGAGATTGTCACTGACCATGGAAGTCACTTTTAGAACCAAATGATGACTGAGATAACATCAAATCTTGGGTTACGGCAAGAACATTCATCACCCTACTACCCCGAAGCAAATGGGTAGGTGGAAGTTGTAAACAAAACTCTTAAGACCATTCTACAACGAACTATCAACTCATCCAAGTCAAATTGGCATTTGATGTTATACTCAGCATTATGGGCTTACCGAACATCTATTAAGACTACAACCGGTTTCTCACCTTTTCAACTCGTTTACGGGCTAGAGGCAATCTTTCCCATCGAATGTCAGATCCCTTCTCTAAAATTGGTAGTACAATTATTGCCAGACACTTCTCCACTTGAAGAACGATTAGTATACCTTGAGTAGCTCAATGAGAAGCGTCGTGACATGACCATGACCAATGAGGCTCACAAACATAAGGTCAAGTGTCAGTATGATAGGTCCGTTCATCCTCAGATTTTCTCTGAAGGCGACCTTGTCCTAGTCTATGACCAAGATAAGGACCCCCTGGGGGCAGGAAAATTCAAACCCATGTGGTTCGGACCTTTCATCATAAAAGAGGTTTTAAAAAATGGCACTTATCGTCTAGTTGATTTTGAAGGGAATGCTTTGGCAGAGCCTAGAAATGGGCTCTACCTCAAGAAGTATTACTCATAGGAAGGTCACTATGAGTAACATTTTGTAACATATGTATAGTCTTTGTACTATAACTTTTTTAGTTTCTTTTAGTATTATGGACATGTCATTGATACTATCTTTTGTCACTGTGGCAAATGTCCAGTGATTTCGAAGTGTTCGTTGGGTATGTAGACGGTTCTAGGTGTCACACTCGGAGGCTTGCCTTCACAACTTGGGGAATCTTTACACCTCAAGCCCAGTTATTATCTTCTGGAGGTATATGCTTAGGTGACACCACAAATAATGTTGCCAAGTATAGCGCAGTTATTGAGTTGCTTCATGATGCTTTGTCATTGGGTATCTCTCATCTCCGGGTCTATCTCGACGCTCAACTGGTTGTGTCTCATTTAAATAGAGTGTACCAGGTTCATGATCCAACTTTACACTGATGATTCCTTAGGGTACGTCTCTTAGAACGAAACTTTGATTATATTACATATTTTCATGTTCCTAGGAGATTAAACCAAGTTACGGATACTCTAGCTAATCAAATTTTAGATTGGCATCTTGCACACATATGAAAGATCATTAACATAAGCATGTAAATACGTTGTTTGTACACATGATCCATACGACACAAAATACCAAAAAACCATATATAATATCATAAAGTAACCAGAGTACATAGATGGATGCAAGTGCCTCAAAAATATAACCGATAACGAGTCACAGGGTTTATGCCCTCAAAAAATATATACAAGTAGTGCTCATGGCACGTCAAAATGTCTAGCTAAAGTCAGGGCCTGTGGGCCCTGTTATACTGGTCCATAGCATTGGCTAAATGCCGAAACAACCGGACCCACATCCATGGTGCCCCCACTACATGAGGCTACATTGATGGTGGCAGGTCCTCAATCTCTGCAATCGGGACCGTGCCAGTGAGCGCAGTAAAGTTACACTCAACCCATCTCAGTACCCTCTCAGCCTCCCCGGCTGGAAGATCTCCTTCTACTGTTGGTCCACTTGCAGTGGTGGGTGCAGCCCCTGGCCGAGGACGACGCCTATTCCTCTCATAGTCAACGGGTCGCACTGGTCCCACATCTGCACACAATGAACACATATCCGTCAAATACTCTGGCATAACAAAAAAAATGATATATATAACAAAACAACATAAAAATGATATATATAAAAATTACATATACAACAAAAAAAAACTACAAAGGTGGAGACTTACCCATCTCCCCTCACTCCTCACCAGGAGGTACTGGTATCTCCGGGTCTCTCGAAAAATCAATCCTAGCATAGGGGTAGTCCTCTATAACTGGGATCTGTCATGACAGCCATGTAAAAAGTCATCATCGAAGGACTCATTGGTCCTTCCACCACCCTATCGTGGCAGTAGTACTGCCCATCTACACACAACAGGAAGAGAGGCCTGATGTCCTCGTACCACTACTCGAGGACTCAAGCTCGAAACTCTCTCAAAAAAGAAATAACACAGGATGGTCCCAAACCCGAAGTTCCTATGTGTCCACAAATGAAAATATGTCAATTGCCTCTTCATACACTCAAGAAAAGTGGTAATCCAATCAAAAACTTGTGCATTTAAGCACTGAACTGCACAGTTCATCTGTGCGCGGGACACCTGATGTAGAGCCGCAGAACCAATAATTCACCCAATAAGAAATACTATCGCATGTAGCAATAAGTTGGTGATATTTCTTATGGGCACCTACGTGCTTGCGCGGTCTGTATCAGCTGTAAAGTATAGGCCTATCAATTCTGCTATATTATGCAGCCCCGCAGGAAAAGTCTAGAAATTGACTGGTTCCCCTCTCCTGGAGAGGCCAGTCAAAAAGTAAATGTCCTTGACCATGGGCACTAATGACTACCCCTCTAACATGAATGCCTCTGCATCCGGATGCCAGTATTCAACCAAGGCGTTCAATAGCCTAGTTTGTGCCCACATGAAAGGACATAGGAAAAAATTTAGTAAACCACACTGCATCAATGTAGCCACAGCATTGGGGTCTTCCCCGACCAACTCATTTACCTCTTCATTCTCTCCAATGGACGTACATCCTGCAAAACACCAAGGTTCAGGAGAGTTAACCCTTGCATTTTATGCCTTTTTCATTCCATAAGGGGGTCCATGCGTGTTGTAATGGTGAAAATCATGTGTACACGTGGGCAGAGTTTACTCTACCCGAATGTACACGCGGTCTATCTAGAGACAGCCCGCGTGGACCTAGGGTCGACTTTTTAAAGGTCGACGCCCCCATAAAAAATGAAACCCAATACATAAATAAAGACATAAAATGCAAGATAAGGGAGTTTGTACTTACTTGGTCCAGATAGAAGTTCGTTTCGTCCACTGTAGCTCCCGAAATCAACACTTTAATCAAAGGGGGTCTTTTGGCTCCAGAGTCAATTTCCAAATCAGCAATGGTGATAATGAGATGCCAACTTCTATTTATAGAATTTTTGGCCTCTTTTTGTCACTTTTTTGGCCTCCCTTATCATTTTCTTTATACCAAAAACCATTTAGAGTGATTCAGGAATTGCATAGGAGGGATTTGATTGGGTATTGGGATAGTTTTTTTTGAGTTTTGAGTATTTTTTGATGGTCCATGGAAAAATTTTCCGATGCTCAACTTGAACATATAGGTTAGGTTTCTACCCTAATTCGTGTATCTCGTTGTCTTTTTCCTTTTCCATAGGATCGATCCCATCAGGTTGTAACATAGAACCATCATCTCTGCTTTAGAAGTGTTGCAACTTGGTGGTAGAGCTTACCGGAACATGGATGCCCTAGGTAGATCCTAGTTGCATTATGGTATTCATGTTGTCTCTAAAACAATGTAGGCTCGGGAGTCCTTGTAGTTTTTCCTGAATATGAGTTTGAGCCTCATTTGCATGATTCTTCTTCGCTCTTGACCTCACCCTCAGGACTCCCAAAAAATAACGGGTCTTCTTTTAAGCCATTTTCATACCCTCTAAACATGAAAAGTTTATCAAGCGATCTTGTGGCCTTTCATGCTCGTTAAACTGAAATTTTAAGTCACGTTTGTCTGGCAGTAGTTTACCCCTTTTTCGGTACGGACGGTCAACTGTACAAACAAAGGTATACTCTATGTAACTTTGGCTCTATATAAGAGTACTCTCAGGTATAATTTTATCCCTTTTTCGGGCCTAAGGGACTAAACTTACGAAGAAGGAACCCCCATGGAGTCCATAGTTAAGTTCTTTTCAGACTCCCTAAAATTGAAAAGATTGTTGAGTGACCTTATTCTTTCACACTCGTTAAACTAGTCCAGAAGAACATTCCTGACGGAGTCCATAGTTAATCTTTTTTCAGACTCCTTAAAAATGAAAAAATGGTCGAGTGATCTTGTCCTTGTCACACTCGTTAAAATGGTTTTGAATAGACGTCTTGTCGGTGCTAGTTTACCCCTTTTTAGAACCGACTAGACTATCTTCGAAAAAGGTACCCCAATGGAGTCTCATTTTATGTTTTTTCAGACTCTCTAAATATGAAAAACCACTGAGCTTACCTTATCTGGGCTCGTTAAACTTACATTGAAGGAAGTTACCATTGTGTGTTTTGTTAACCGCATTTGGATATCTTATACGCCAGCCTTGTAACAGTTTTCTTTTGTGTTTTAACACCCTTGGCCCCTGAAGGATTTTTCTCGAGTATCATTATACTAGAACATCAGTCTTGTCTTTGTGCCTTGAACTTATATTTTTGCAATACTCATTCCTCCATTGTAACGTAACATTCCTTTATTCTTTTTCCAAAAATTATTGAAAAAGACTAAAAAAAATCAAATATATCGCAAAAAGAGGAAGGGAAAAGTATTTTCTTTATTGGCAGCATAATGAGTCACCCTTGGATAAAGCACATCTGTCCATTTGATCATCAAAGTATGGGATGTAGTACAACCTTAGGAAGTTTTTATCGCTATATAGAGTTGTGTCCTCCACCATTTGGTTATCCTTCCAAACATATGGAGAGTTTGTGTTGCCTCCTGCTTCGTAGACTTATGATTAATGCCATGTTGCATGAGTCTCATCATTTGTCATGCTATTGTCCAAGGGAAGTTTGTCACCAAGCCTGAGTTGGCCCCTTTGCAATTTGTCTCTTGCCCTCATACTCGGCCATCCTAAATGTCCAATCAAGTCCTTGTTCGAAATCAATGAAGGCTTTAGTCTGATCATCAAAATTATCTAGTCCATGACCGACGAGTCATCGAAGACCTCTGGGTAGTGAAGTCATACACTCATATTACACTCCTAACTTGATTTTTGAAGATTTTGAAGTTGTTTCTCGAGCTCTTAAGATCTCATCTCCAGCCATTAGGCCGTATCATCTTCTAGAAGATGGATACTCTATATGTATATCTTTTTGATTTCGAGATGTAGCTCCACTGTGTATTGTTCACAGATACTCTTTATATAGTTATATGACATGGATATACAATGTATTTGATTGGTAGCCATGATTCTATTTCATCCCAAGCATGGGTATGCCTGCCTCAGTGAGACATTTTTTATTTTGCAGATGGCACCTCTCGGTTCCTGATCCTTGGGCTCAATCATTCGACACATCAGTAAATATTGGTAATGTATTTTGGCCATCAAATTCTCGTCTGACCTCACACATTAGGGGGCATCTTTTGTAACCCTAAATTGCACCACACATGCTTACCTGGCATCAGGCCATCTCAGATCCCTTCTTTTCCAAAGCACTGTTGAACAACTCTTTAAAAAACCTCTTTTATAAGGGCCCACGTGCGCTACTCCATTACTGAATGTGTGTACATGCTAGCTGACCTAAAACAACCCGCGTGGACTGACAAAAGCATGAAAAAAGGAAAGTTTTCGATGGAACACACAGCTCTGGGTGAGTTAACTGAAACTCTCAGCCATGCATGGCCGATGGTTTTTCCAAATACCTATCTTCTTCTAGCCTATAAAAGAAGGGCTAGGGGTCCCATTTGGAGAAGGAAAAAATATAGCAAAGAAACTCTGCCCATTTGGATATTCCCATTGTCTCAACCCTGTAGCCATCCTTGTGCCAGAAGAGATACAAAGCAAAGAAGTTGGAGGACAGTTGAAGAGGAGCCCAGGATCAGGTTCACAGAGCGGTGGTCGGTCTCGACTTTTTGTAAGTTTACTCATTCAAAGTAATAAAGAAAATGCTTTTCCCATCCCAATTCATGAGTTATTCATAGTTTTTTAAGTACATATTTGAATCTCTAACCCATTAGTCTATAGGTAAGATGCATGTGTAGTTGTTTCTTGTCTTGTATGCAGGTCAGCTTTTGAAGGAGAAATGTGAACAAGTGATCAAGTGTGCAAGAGGATCAACATCGAACGCCTGGAACAAGGTAGATTGATTTGGCCATGTATTTACTGAAAGAAATGGGATTTAAGTCTGGGGACGAAGGTAGAAAGTAGATTTTCTCTTGGTCATATCTACATGCAAAGTATAACCCTATTTGCTAGTTCGTAAGGAGATTTCCCTCACAACAGTATGGAGTGTGTGAGATACAACAAGCTCCCCACTAGTTGTCTATATAGCGTGTTGTCAACCAATGGAGTCTCCCTGCCATCCTCAAGTTTTACTCCTGATAGGAAGGGAGTCGAAGAAAACTTGCAGTCTGTCATGTGAAATCTCTCAAGGATATCTCATGCATACTTGGCTTGAGACAGTTTGATTCCTGATGCATCCTGACTGATATCAAGTCCAAGGAAGAAGTGTAGTGGACCCATGTCCATCATCAAAAACCTATCATGAAGAATCCTCTTGACTTCAGCAATCACTGAAGTCGAGCAACCGGTGATCAACAAATCATCGACATACAGAACTAAAAGTAGAAGTGAATCAGTTGTCCTGAGCATGTATACATTCAGCTCTGATTTACAATGTACAAATTTATGTGACAACGGGTAGGATTCCATCTTGGCATACCATGCCCTCGAAGCATTCTTGAGGCCATAAAGTGACTTCTTCAGTCGACAGACCAAAGATGAGTCCTACATAAATCCCTTGGGCTACTCCATGTAGATCTCCTCAGAGAGATCACCATGAAGAAATGCATTCTTTGCGTCCATCTGATGGACTTCCCATCCCTTGGCTGCCACAATGGCAAGTGCCAATCGTATGGAATCCATATTTGCTATTGGAGTGAAGATCTCATCATAGTCAATACCATGAACCTGTTGAAAGCCTTTGGTGACAAGCCTGGCTTTGTATCTGTTGATCTATCCATCTGTTGCACTCTTGGTCCTGTAGACCCATCTACATCTGACAAGTTTCCTCCTAGAAGGAAGGGGAACCAGATCCCAAGTTTGGTTCTCAAGGAGGGAGTTGTACTCCTCCTGCATGGTGGATTCCCAAAAGGGATTTCCAACAGCCTCACCATAAGACTGTGGATATGAATACTAAACCAAGAAAATATGCCTGGAAGGCAATGGTTCAATGGAAGTGAGTGAAATAGGAGGCTCATCATAATCAGATCGAGTCTTCCTAGTATTGGTTGGATCACCTACGATATCCCCTGCATCCTGAAGAGTAGTCTGTGCCCACTTGGGCCTCTGCTCTGGCTCTGCAACTGCATCTGGATGCTCTGACTCTGCATATGACTATACTGACTCTGAATCTAAATCTGAATCCTCTGATTCCTCTAAATCAGAACTCTCATATAAAGAAGAGTCAGCATTTTCATGCTCATGATCTCGGACAGGTGTAAGAGTAAAGGTGTCTGCATGCGACTGCTGAGGTACATGTGAGACACTTCCCTTGAATTGGACACTATGCTCAATGATGAGTCAGTTTGAGGAAATATCAATAAGCCAATATCCCTTCACACCATCAGGGTATCCAAAAAAAAATCACTCAATGCTCTGTGGATCAAGTGCCTTCCTCTTTTCAGAGGGAATCCGGGCCCATGCACGTGAACCAAAAATGCGAAAGTGGGCCACTTTCGGTTTGAGGCCACTCCAAGCCTCATAGGGGGTCTTATCCTTGATAGATCTATGAGGAGATATATTTTGGATGTATGTTGCAGAGTTAAGTGCTTTGGCCCATAGTCTCTGTGGTAGTGACTTTGCATGCAACATGCAAGATGCCATCTCCTTTAGAGATCTATTTTTCCACTCAACAACTCCATTTTGCCGCAGAGTGTATGGAACTGTATGTTGTAACTGAGTCCCTGCCTCATGGCAAAGATTATGAATCTCATGATTCACATACTCTCCCCTGTTATTAGTTAAGAGGATTTTGATCTTCTTTCCAGACTGTGTCTCAACCAAAGCTTTGAAATCTTTGAGGTGTTGAAAGACCTCTGATTTTTTCCTGAGAAAGTAGATCCAAGTAAAATGAGATAAATCATAAACAAAAATGATAACAAACCTTTCTTTGTTGATCGATGGATGCGGAAAGGGACCCATGAGGTCACTGTGGATCAGATATAAAGGTGCAGAAGCTCACTGAGACTTTCCTTTAACGAATTTCTCTTGAGGGTGTTTTCCGAGAACACATCCCTCACATACTCCCTTGGAGAAATGGATGTCTGGTAGACCATCAACTAATATTTGCTTGCTAAGATGTCGCATGTATATGAAATTCAAATGTCCAAACCTTTCGTTCCATATCCTACTACTTTCATTAGCATGAGTAAACAGTAGAGAAAAATCAGGTTCAATGAATTCAGAAAATGTATACAATCTAGACTGATGATTTACCTCACCGGTAGCAACCTTGGAGTTGGTTTTCATGTCATATATGTCCACAACATTTGGTTTGAATATGAATTTCTTTCCGGTGCCATAATTTTTCATCTGATATACAGAGAGAAGGTTGACAGAAAGTTTGGGAACATGCAACACATTCTTGAAGCTTCCATTGGTGAGTTCAATCCTTCCTTTGTCGTTGACTTCGACAGAAGAGTTGTCCCCCATCAGAATAGAAGGACCTTTACATGCATCCAAAGAAGAATATACTGCTTCTGAGGCAGCCATGTGATGTGATGCTCCTGAATCTATGATCCAAGCATCGGGAGAGGAGTTGATGGCAATCAACGCATGGCTAGAATTGCCTTTCTTGGAATTCAGATCTTCTGGCTTCTTCTTCTTTTCACCCTCGGGGATGCGATCTCCAAGGTTTTTTTGCTGAAGTATTTGAGACATCAGATCTTTTTTTTTTTGCATGCATGCAAATTCCAAATGGAATCCTTTATGACAGTATGTGCATTTCTCTCCTTTTCTTCCCTTTTCTCCTTTGGATCTGGAGGTATCGGTGAAGGGTTTTGTGTACCCTTCCTTATTCGTATGTGCATGAGATTTCCTCTTATATTTATCTTTATATTTCTGATATTTTTGGCTTCCATCATGCACAGTGAGTGCATGCGCCCTTGGGCTTTTGATTGTGCCCATGTTGATGAGCTTGGTTTGCTTTTGTGTCAGGGATTCAATAAAGTCCTCAAGAGAAGGCATCTTCCAGGTGGCTCCAAAGGTGAATATGACAGTATGGAATGTGGATACGAATAATGATAATTCAATACCAAGCTTGGAGAGAATGGTGAGAACCATTTGTTTCTCCTCCTTTGATTTATCAACCCCGCAAGCTTTGAGTTGCAACAGTAAATCCTTGAATTTTGTAAAGAAATATTGGATATTCTCGAAGATTTTGGATCCAATGTGAGAAGCTCCACCTCCAGTATGTGTCCCCTCATCTCATATTGTTTTCCAAAGATCCCTTCCAAGATGGTCCAGGCTTCATTGGGATTCTTACAGGAAGATATATGAAAAAGGAGATCGAGAGAAATAAGACTGCAAATTGTTCTGAGTGCCTCATCCATGCGATTTAAGTACTTGGATTTTTCTATGGATGATTTTGGATCTGTATCTATATTCATGGTTAACCTATACAACCCTCTATATTGAATATGTATGGATATTTTCTCCTTCCATGCAAAATAGTTGTAAGGTGTAAGAATGAATTCTTTTTGGAATTCTATCTTTTCGCTGTCTTCGATCTATTGTACCTGCAAAAATATTTGGTGTAGCTTTTTCTTATCAATCCATCGGCTCTGATACAATGTAAATGTGTTGACTTGCACAAAATATATCTAGCTAAACAACGATAAACAAATTTGCAGAGAGAATTGGAAAAAGAAGAAGGAGAGAAAGAATAGAAAGAATTCTCATTAACCATTGTGAATAATGAATAATTTACACATGATATACTCTGTATAACTCAATGAGTTCGACTTGAGGTGAACCAAGTCACCATAGTGGTGTTCTAGAGTGATCTTTACACACACTAGCAGTTATGGGAGTGAACTGCCACCTATTCTAGTCTCTCAGGCAGTTACGGGAGTGAACTGCCACCTAGTTGAGTTAACTAGTCAAGTAGTCTTCAATTAACTGACTGAACAGAAAGTAGTGAGGAGTTAACTCAAGGAATCAAGGCTAATGCAACACTTTGGTGATCATACCAAGGCAAGGTCTAATTATCATGTTGATGATCCCAATGTTGCATGGTGATGATCCCAATGCAACATCTAAACTCAACTCAACTAGTCAAACTGAAGTGTGAATTGAAAGAGAATATTCTCCAGGTGGAATATTCTCTCCTAAAATATAGGAGACTAGATAATGACTAATTATGACTAATAAACAAATAAAAACCTTAGGAAAAATAAATCCTAGGTGTGTGTTAAGTAACTCCAACATATGATTCCCTCATAAACAATGTATTTTTACAATAACTAATGATGAAATAACATAAAAATTGGGTAAATTACAAAATAGGAGATAGATGCCCCAAACATGCAACCAAATAGTTCAACCATGTCTGGCAAGAGTAGAGAATTAGAACAAGAAGGGAATTCCTTGGTTAGGTCTCCTTGGAGGTAAATGAATGATGACATGGAATGCAAATGGTCAACTGATATTGCGTCATATAAGAGGCCAATGAAAATGTGGTAAATCATTCAGCATAACCAATCATAAACAAATGAAATGTTGAGATTCTAAGGGTAATAGGTTAGAATTATGAGGAGAAAGAGGTATGAGGCTCGTTCTCTGAGATGTGGACTATCCAGAATCTCGTTCTATGAGAAAGAGTAGCATAGGTGCTGATCATGAAAGGGGTGTTAAAACCAAGGAAACTAATGCAGGAGAATTTTTCTTCCAAAGTCAACCCTGATGACTAGACCTAGAGGTCTTTGATTTTACTAAGGGAGTGGGTTCCCTAATTTAAATTTATTGTAATATCCTATTTTTTAATTAATTTCTAGAAGCCTTGAGTGAGAGAGATTATTGAGATTGAAATGTAGTAGAATATGCCTTTGTTAGTAGAGTTTGAGAATTTGTAATATTTAGAGAGGTTTTAGGGTGAGTTATAGATCTCTTGAGGATTTAATGGATCCGAAAGATCTTATGAGTTGTCAACGTGAGGATTTTGTGGATATGAACTAATTCAAGTTTAATCCATGTATTGTAAATTTTGTAAGCCTACATGCATTGAGAAAATCAAATAGGGGGTTCAAGTGAGTTATAGAAAGAAAGATATTGAGTGTGAGTAGAAGGCCAATTGTGTCCAAAAGGCTAAACATAGGACAATTGAATGTAAATCAGGTTAGGAAGGAGATAATGCCTTAGGTAATTGTGTACATATTCATTTAAAGAATATATGTTTGTTTATCTAGTGTCCTTTTGTATCATTGGATGAAGTGTGAGTTATTGAATCCATATGGGATCCTCTATGTGTTAAATTCTTCTCTAACAAGTGTTGTGTAGGTTTAGATAGTAATTGATCATCGATCATCGAAGAGATTGATGATCCTAATCGAAGAAATATTGGGTTGAGTTGTTTGGAGTCATGGATGAATAAAGGATGAAGATTGTTCTACGTGCAAGGTGAACCAGAGATCAGAAGCCCTCTTTAAGAATTGAGGAACAACAATCGTCGAATCATTTTGATGATGAATAAAAGTTGTTAGATCAAATTTAAAAGGATTTTTCAAAGTCCCAACAACCGGTGGTGAGAGTAAGATCTGGCCATCCATTCGAGAGCCGTATCGATGGACAAAAGTGTATCGAAAGTTAGAAGATACAAGGAAGTTAAGGGAGAGACAAATCCATGTTTGGAAGGAATCAACGACTGAGATTAGATTTGGGATAATCTTCCATATCAATGTATCTCGTTATAGTAGATCGCAAGCATCAGATGTTCTAAGGTGTTAGAGGGCCTAAAAATTACGATGTTCCGATGATGACAAACATCATGCTGACATAAGGAACTCCACTAAAGGAGTGACATGTGGCCCATTCAAGAAATGACACATGCCAGTGTCCATTTGGAAACTGGCACATGTGAAAGTCATGAATTTAGGTGACATGTGGTATCCTAGTCAGCAGGTGACACATGGCAGGTCCACGTAGGTAACCGCAAGGTGAGCCCTGGTAGTTGTTCAACAGAGATCAATGTTGTAGGTTCAACCTGATAGATCTTGATCAATGGTCCATATTATTTCGGATCTCGAACCTCAGCAAGTTCTGTTTGTTGGAGAGTATAAAATTTATGACATCTCAACGGTGAGGTATGTCAGGATGACATTAGAGCCCCGCTGAGGAGATGACACATGGAATTAAGGTTCCACAATGATCAGAGTTTTGTGGTGGTCCACGTCGTGAGTTGAAATATAATAAAAGGTGAAATGAATGGTCCATATTGGATCCACAATATGGATCAACGGTGATCCATCGTTGAATGATACCGTAGAGGAAAATATTGTGACCATTGATCACTGGCGGGATCAACGAGCTAGGTCATTGTGGACCATCGCATTCGGGATTTTTGAGTTGTTGAAATAGGCATAAAGTCTCAACGTCCTGGGAAAACTATATGTGGAAATCATCCATTGAATAACATAGATCAATGGCCATCATCAAAGTGGTGTAGAGGAACTAGAAGATCCATCATTGATCATCAGAATGGATTAATGGTGGAATGTGTTGGATTATTGAGAGGGGGGGTGAATCAGTAATAGAGCAATAAAATATTTTTTAACAATATAAAGCAAGTGTTATATCAATTTAACATTATCATCCAATATTTGCAGAGTAAATAAACAATGAACAATCATACACATACACATACACAGTACACCAGTGTTTTTACGTGGAAACCCAAAGCAGGAGAAAACCATGGAATAATTTTTCTGAAATATCTTAAAGAATTACATTCATTGGAAGCACCAACTTCCTTTTTTTTCCATATGCAACTGAAAGGAGACTCCAACCCCCTAGTTTCTCAAGCTACAACCTGAGGGAAGCTCCAACTCCCCAATTCTCTGGCTACAACCAGAAGGAGGCTACAACCTCCTATGTTCTCCGGCTACAACCGAAAGGTGGCTACAACCACCTTTCCTTGCCCCATCCAACTGTTGGAGTTACTTCACACACACCTAGGATTTATTTTTCCTAAGGTTATTCCTTGTTTATTAGTCATAATTAGTCATTATCCAGTCTCCTATATTTTAGGGGAGAATATTCCACCTGGAGAATATTCTCTTTCAGTTGACACTTCAGTTTGACTAGTTGAGTTGAGTTTAGATGTTGCATTGGTTTTGTCACCATGAAACATTAGGATCATCACCAACTCACTACTCTTTGTTCAGTTAGTTAACTGAAGACTAGTTGACTATTTAACTCAGCTAGGTGGAAGTTCACTCCCATAACTGCCTGAGAGACTAGACTAGGTGGCAGTTTACTCCTATAACTGTTGGTGTGTGTCTAGATCACTCTAGATCACCACTATGGCTCATTAGTTACTCATGTATCCTATATATATTGTAAATTATTCACTATTTTGAGTGTGGAAACGGTTAATGAGAATTCTTTCCATTCTTTCTCTTCTTCTTCTTCCTTCTCCAATTCTCTCTGCAAATGTGTGTATTATTGTTTAGCTAGATCTATTCTGTGCAGGTTCAACAAATTTACATGGTATCAAAACCAACAGACTGCTAAGAAAAATCTACACCAAATCATTTTTTTGTAGGTACAAAAGATTGAAGACAACAAAAAGATGGATTATTCACCAGAAATACTTATCACGCCTCATAACTATTTGGAATGGAAGCCAAAAATTCTGCTTCATCTTAGATGCAGAGGATTGTACCAAATTACTATGGAAATGGAATTAGAGCCTAATTCTATCAATGAGAAAAATGACTTTCTCAATAGACAAGATATGGCCATAGGAAGTATTGGCATGTCTGTTTCTCCCAAACTTTTCCATCAAGTATATGAAGATTCACAAGGATTAACTCCAAATGAATTATGGGACAAATTGGAGGTTCTATTTGGGAATAAAGAATATTGTGAATATTTCATGCAGGAGGTCGAACAGATAGAGCCAGAAGAGAAGCCATCGGAAGATCAAGCCTCTTATTATGAAAAGTCTTCTACAAAAGTATTTGCAGAAATTTGTATTCCATTAATTGAAGATGATGTCTACTCCATTTCAGATTTTCTTTATGAAATTCATGTGGAAGATATATGGCACGCATCTCAGGAGTCACATGCAGACACTTTTGCATGCACCATACATGCATCTCAGGAATCAAAAAGGGAACCACGCACATCAGACAACATTCTGATATTTTCTGAGAAAAAATTGCAGAAACAAATTGGATATTTGAATTCCTCTCGGGAAAATATCCAATTTCAAAAAACAAATCGTCCGAAATGGAGTCCATAAAGTGAAGTTATGATCGTTTTAAAATCAACAAAATTTCAGCATTTTTTTGGAAATGGCCGCACGGTTTTCAAAATTTCATCCAAAATTTATTTGGATATTTTTCATTACAAGAAGATAAAATGGATATGTGTCTACATCTCAATGGTTCATATACTTCATCATATCCATGAAGACATCTACATCTTCAACAAAATATTCAACGAGCACAAACTTGCACAATTGCGAGGTCTTCTTGGAGTGAAGGACATGGTTGCTTAGCAACTGTTTTTTGTTCCTTCTCATTTTTCATTTTATGCATTGTAATTTGAGGGGGGGGGTTTGTTCCCATGAGTTTTTCCCTCTTTCCTCATTTAGTTCAGTGTATCTTTTGTATTTGGGTACCTAACATGGCCTCGTAGTCGGGACCCATTCTTTATTTTCACCATAGTGATGTTCAAGGGGGGTGTTGGAGTTACTTCACAAACACCTAGGATTTATTTTTCCTAAGGTTATTCCTTGTTTATTAGTCATAATTAGTCATTATCCAGTCTCATATATTTTAGGGGAGAATATTCTACCTGGAGATTATTCTCTTTCAGTTGACACTTCAGTTTGACTAGTTGAGTTGAGTTTAGATGTTGCATTGGTTTTTTCACCATGCAACATTGGGATCATCACCAACTCACTACTCTTTGTTCAGTCAGTTAACTGAAGACTAGTTGATTATTTAACTCAGCTAGGTGGAAGTTCACTCCCGTAACTGCTTGAGAGACTAGACTAGGTGGCAGTTTACTCTTGTAACTATTGGTGTGTGTCCAGATCACTCTAGATCACCACTATGGCTCATTAGTTACTCATGTATCCTATATATATTGTAAATTATTCACTCTTTTGAGTGTGGAAACGGTTAATGAGAATTCTTTCCATTCTTTCTCTTATTCTTCTTCCTTCTCCAATTATCTCTGCAAATGCGTGTATTATTGTTTAGATAGATCTATTCTGTGCAAGTTCAACACATTTACACCAACCCCCCTTACATATAAGTAGAATGATGGAACCATTGTCACACTATCATTGTGAGATATACTTCTATAAACCTATACCAATAAACCTGCACCAAACAACCTGTACTAATAACCTGAACCATGTATCAACCATGCATCAACCTGTACCATAAACAAGTGCATCAACCATGCACCAACCTGTTCCAAACAACCTGTAATCAACTTGTACCATAAACAAGTGCATCAACCATGCACCAACCTATACCTCAACCTGCAAACCTTCCTTAAATTTAACAACAAGAGAATAACATTTTTATCAAACTTTACTTTAGTCTCACATGACTAGTTTTGGATTAGTCAACAACCCTAACTTGAAATAATCATAACTATGTACCTGTAATGAATAAATATATGAAAATAGTACACAATGTTATTCAGTGTGTTTTATGAAATTCCTCTAGGTGTCACTACTTGGAACCTCTCAGAAAAGGAGTTATAGAAAAAATGGCATACCTTGTTGAATTCTGGCTTATTCTAGAGAGCGAACTTGTAGAGTGTGCCCCACACAGAATATTTTTTGTATGGATATGAAAATTTTACACAGAATACTAAAGACTGTACTCTAACCAACACATTTGATCTTACTAAATTTGGATATGTTATGGAAACGTTATGATTTTTTTACTCGAAACACATGTTTTAGACTAGTTTCAGGACTAGCCACAAACCCTATTTTCCATGGAGTGTAACTCTAAAAATACAATGACCCACAAACTGAAATTTGTACCACAACTACTTGGATATTTTTCCTCAATGGCCTCTCAATTTCACAGTCTGAATCATTCTAGAAAAAACATTATTGAAAAAAGGGTGAGATGACCTGTAAATAACATACCTTAGAAAGCATCATCAAAAGAATTTATCCTCCCTTGAATTTCGACCTTCTTTACTTCGCCTTCCCTCTGAAATTAGACTTAGATATCCTTTGGTTACCTCAGTCACCTGTAGATATTCAATATGCTCAAGTGTGATTAAAAGGAGAGAGCCCTGCCTCTTATTTATACTTTCATGTAGCTTCCCCAAGGGGTTACCTTTTAACCATCTTAACCCAATTTCCTTATTTTAGGGCTAACCCACTTCTAACCACTTTCCATAATTAGAAAGTTCTCCATTTACTTTATTATTTAAATAATCCTCCTTGAATTTGTCACTTCACTTTATTATTTAAATTATCCTCTTTGACTTTGTCACTTCACTTTATTATTTAAATAATCCTCTTTGACTTTGTCACTTTACTTTATTATTTAAATAGTCCTCTTTGACTTTGTCACTTCACTTTATTATTTAGTTAATCATTTTTTACTTTGTCACTTCACTTTGTTATTTAAATAATTTCTCCTTTGCAAACACTTTGACTTCTTTAACCTTTTGGGGATTCAAGCCAACATATGAGGGTCCTCCAAATTCTTAAGACCATAACTCTCAAACCGTGAGGAGTTATGTGACGTTCCACATACCACCAGAAATGGAATGACATGTACTATCCATCTAGAATAGTATTAACTGCAAATATATCAAAACAGATACCATTATACATCAAACAAACTTGGGTCCATTACCCAAACCTTTGTGCTACTATAATTCGCTACCAAACTTTCTTCAAGGGATGACATCAATGACAACCAACCCAATTAATCAACAATCTCCCCCTTTGGCATTGATGGAAACACTTTGATGAAATACTGAAATCATATCACTCATTCTCCCCTTGGAACCATTCTTGCATCTCTGTGACCAACGCTCCCCCTGGAACCATGCCTTTGTCCTCTACATTTGATAAATATCTCCCCCTTTGTCATCAATGGAAAATGTATCTTTCCATTCGGGTCTGCTCCCCCTAACTGAATCATCTAATCTCCCAACCTGAACTGTCCTCTTTATGGTGCTTCCTCGTGCACATCTAAGAAATATAAGATAAGAATTCAAAAGCATTCATTTTGGAGTAGAAATAACTCCGAGTCTCTAGCGAAGATACTCAAAGGCTTCCCATGGAAGCGGTTTTGTAAAGATGTCCGCCACTTGTTCTTTTGTTCCCACATATTCAACTCTAATGTTATTTTCTGCAACTTGTTCCCATAGAAAGTGATACTTGATCGGAATGTGCTTCGTCTTGGAGTGCATCATCAGGTTATTTAAGATAATGATGGCACTTGTATTATCACAATAGATTGGAATGGGATCATCATACTCAACCTGTATATATGTCAAAGTTTGTTTCATCCATAGAACCTGTGTACAACATGTTGTTGCTGCAATATAATCTGCCTCGGCTATATAAAAAGATACTGATGATTGTTTCTTTCTTAGCATGATACTAAACACTCATCCAAGTAGAACGTTGCCCCATTGGTGCTTTGTCGGTCATCAATGCAACCTACCCAATATGCATATGTGTAGGAAATAAGTGATAGATCCTTTCCTTTTGGATACCATAATCCAAAATCTTTTGTTCCTTTGAGATATCTGAAAATCCTCTTCACTGCTAATACATGTGATTCCTTTGGTGTTGCTTGAAATCATACCACATATCCAACTGCCTGCATTACATCTAGACTGGATGTTGTCACATATAGTAGGCTACCAATCATTGAATTATATTGCCTCTGATCTGTAAACTTTGAATCATCATATTTTCTCAACTTGCAACTGGTTTGCATGGGAGTGATAAATGGTTTGCAATATTCCATTCCGAACCTCTTTAGCATTTCTCAGATATAATTGGTTTGAGAAATAAAAATTCCTTGGTTGCTTTGACATATATGAAGACCCATAAATAAGGATAGTTCTCCAAGTAATTACATTTCAAATTAATAATGATTGTCCTTTGCAAATTTATGGCTTAACCTGACATCATTACTTCCAAAAATAATATCATCAACATAAACTTCAATTAATAAAATACTATCTTTAGTTACCTTGATGTAGAGGTTGTTGTTTGCACTTCCTTTTTTGAACCCTGTCTGATGTAGATATTTATCCAGTCTAGAGTGTCATGCTATAGGAGCCTATTTTAGACCATACAAGGCCTTCTTTAATTTACACACATAATCTGCATTCTCTGACAACTGAAATCCTTCTGGTTGTTCAATGTAGACTTCTTCTTCAAGTTCCCCATTAAGAAAAGATGATTTTACGTCCATATGATACACTTTAATATTTTTGGAGCATGCATAAGCTAAAAGAAATCAAATTTCTTCCATTCTGGCAACTGGGGCAAATTTCTCTTCAAAGTCAATTCCTTCAACCTATACATATCATTTACATACCAATATAGATTTTTTCATTGTAACTTGTCCATATTCATTCAATTTATTCCTGTATACACACTTTGTGTCGATCAAATTTTTATCCTTTGATCTTTGAACCAATTCCCAAGTGTCATTTTTCTCTATTTGATCCAATTCTTCATCCATGGCCTTATTCCAAAATTCATCCTTGTTGGCCTCTTCAAAATAGGTTGGTTCAATTGTAGACGAGAGTGTTGGGTGCGTTTGTTCTGGTGAACGAATTCTTCTTCTAGTATTAACTCCTGCATCTTTGTTTCTGATAATCTGATATGAAAGATGATTCTTCTGTACTCATCTGCTAGGTGTCTTTGGAGGCACTTACTGAACTTGATCTTCTACTTATGTCAGATCCTCTTCATATTCCCCTTCTACTTCTTTTTCATCTATTGCTTCTTCTTTGTAAAGATGTTCCATTGATTCATTTTCTTCTTCCTTTAATTCATGTCTACCTGTTTCATCAATTGTTACATTGATGTTTTACACAACTTTGTTCAATATCAGGTTGTAACACTTGTATGCTTTCCTTATACTTGATTAACCGACAAGTACTTCTTTGTCCACATGAGAGTCAAACTTTCCCATTCTGCCATCTTCTCTTTTGATGTAGCATTTTCTTCCAAAAACTTTGAAGTGCTTCACATTTGCTGGTCTTCCTTTCCATATCTCGTATGGAGTTTTGTTAGTGTTGTTTCTGAGCATTACTCTGTTTTGAATGTGAACTGTTGTATGCACTGCCTATGTCCAAAATATATCTATCAATTTGGAATCCATTAGCACTATTCGAGCCATTTCCTGTACTATCATGTTCTTTCTTTCAGCAACTCCATTCTGTTGAGGTTTCCTAGCAACAGAGAATTGTCTTTTTATTCCATGCCTACTGTAGTAGTCCATAAATTCCTTTGAAGTCAACTCTCCTCCATTATCAGATCTCAAGGATTTGATTTTTTAATCCATTTCATTTTCAACCATTTCCTTGTAGACCTTGAAGTTTTCAAAAGCTTCAGACTTATTCCTGAGAAAGAAAACTACAGTCATTCTTGTACAATCATCAACTAATAACATAAAGTATTTCTCACCTTTTAAACCCTTTGTTGTAGTTGGTCCAACTAGATCAGTATGCAAAATTTCTAGTGGTCTTGTCGTTGAATATTCTTTTGATTTAAACTTGGTCTTTGTTTGCTTTCCTTGTTGACAATGCTTGCATAAAGTGTTGGTTAGTTTGGTGATCTGGGGAATTTCTCTTACTGCTTCCCTTTTTCTGACTTTGACAAGGTTATCAAAATGTATGTGACCCATTCTTCTATGCCATAGCCAACTTTCATCTTTATTTCCTAGGAAACAACTGTCATTTCCAATTTCACTTAATACATATATATTGCTTGAAGTTCTCGTAGTTGTTGCAATCAATTTTCTTGAACCTTATTTTATTATCTCACACTTTTGTGAATTGAAAGTAACTTTATGACCTTGGTCACACATTTGACTCACACTTAGAAGATTATGTTTCATATCTTCTACTAGTAGAACATTTTCTGCCTTGGTATTCTTGTAACATCCCGCTCTGGCGCACTTACCAAACTTATTCTTTGAGGACACTTGCCAGCAAGTGATCTGGATTCTTATGATGATAAAACTTTTTCCTTCAATATGATGCGTTAAGTTATATGACATGATGTTTTACTACCTTGATGTAGACAGGTGTTGCTGACTCAGTTTCATTGAGTGTGTAGGGTTTCGGACCTTGAGGATGCAGAGGCATCGGTGGAACTCCCTTGGACTCCGGATTGAGTCAGGGAGTGGGCTATTTGAGTTGTTTCGTTTACGATGATATTGTTTCATTTTGATGATATGCTATTGATCTTATGATATGTTGTTGACATGATCTGACATGATGGTTGATGATGTAGGCTGACGATAGCTTGCTGACCAGACTCACATATGGAGTAAAGGGGCCACACAAGAGATCCAGAGAGATTGAGGGAGAGGTGTGACAACAGCCCTGCCACAGCCTATTAGCACTCCCGTCGTGGCTCGAACTGTAGGTTAACGATTACCTAGTTCGAGAGGATCCACGATG
>ML834868.1:41794-53637 GCA_009831015.1 Picea engelmannii
AATAAAAAATAATAAAAAAATTGCACCTGTTACTAGAATGGTTGTCGTAATGTGGAAGGTCATTACAATTCTTGATCCCAATTCTGACTGTGCCTTTTCCAATGATTTTAGCTGAATCATCATTTATGAAGGAGGCTAATCCATCTCTTTCCTTACTTAATGTAAGAAACCTGCCTCTATCACTTGTCATGTGTTTTGAACAGCCATTGTCAACATACCAACCACATTTCTTCTGCTTAGCTTGTAGAGCGAGTGTGCATTCTTCATTTCTATACTGATTCTTCTTTATTATCCATGTCCTTTTATGAGGTTCCTATCTATGAATGTTGATTTTATATTGTGGTTATCTAGGAGGGACTCTCATTCTGCAATATTTGGCCATGTGCCCAAAGTTGTTACATTTGTAGCATTCCACTTCAATTCTCAAAGATTCAAACTTGTTGTAACTTCTTCTCTGTGCTTCACTAGGCCTTCTTTGTGTTTATGTTCCTGTTGTTAGCTCTTCAATTCATAGCTTTATGTCCAAAATTATTACTTGCATAACATAAACCAAAAAATATAGTTTGATACCTGGGAGTTGAAGATCTTCTGAAAGGAGGTACTCTTATGAATCCTTCTTCTTCCTAAGGCCTATCAGTTTCTGTCGGTCATTGATTCTGAAATCTGAATCTTCTCGGTGGAGGAGTGTCCCTATAATTTTCTTTGTAGACCTTCTTATCCCCTTTGATTGTTTCTGCATAGATTTTTGGATATGTTTCTTTCTCTATTGTTTTGGAGCTTGATCCCTTTTCTGTATGATTTTATCCAAGTCCATACTTGTCATTATGAGGTTTTTGACTATTGATAATGCCATTCAAAACTTTTTAGTTGTTTTGCATATTTTTCTTTTGAAGATCCTTTCTTAATGTGACAATTTATGCTTCCAAATTTCCAATGATACTGTCTCTTCCTTCTAGCTATTCTTTGAGTGCTTCTTCAATTATTTATCTTCTTCAATTTGAACTGTCAAAATTGTGATCATTTGTTCTAGTTCTTGAGTGTCTTCTTTGTTGTCTAGTTCCGCTTGTAGTTTCGTGTTTTTCTTCTTTTTTATTCTAATAACTTCTATGGAACACAACAATTCTTCTCGGTAGTCAACTTCTACCTCTTCATATTCTTCTTCGGTCTCTTCATATTCTTATTCAGAGTCTTCTTTATCAGATTCTTCTACTGCCATGAATAGAACTCTTTATGTCTCACTGTCACTGACTTCATCTTCATCTGATAATGAGATGTCTTGTTTAGTGCATAAGCTTTTCTTGAAAACTTTATTTGTGTTTATTTTTCCTTTATATGTTTGTTTTCTATTTGAGTAACCTTCAACATTTATCTTTTTCTTATGAGGACATTTGTTAGCAAAATTAATATACCATCACAATTAAAAAAAAATCAAAGGAATCTTACCTCTATACATGTTGTTGGTTCCCTTTTTCAATCTTAGGACAAAGTTGGCCGCTTCTTCATCATATTCCGAGACAACACTGTTGTTTCTATGTTCTTTTTATTTTTTCTTTCCCTTTTTCTTTGACCTTTTAGATGCTTTGAAGGCTGTTTCTTTTGTATCTGGATTTTCCTGTTCAATTCTCATTTCATATGCTATGAAGATTCCATGTAGTTTGTCCATGATTATTGATTTTATATCTTAGGGTCAAATCTCATAGGAAGAGATCTTAGTATCTTTTGAACAATTACATATTCTTTTATTTCTTCTCCCAATCCCAAGATTGCATTTACTGTTTCATCGACTCATAAAAAGTAAGTTGCAATATTCTCATATTCCTTCATTTTTAGTTGTTCGAACTGACCTCTATAAGTTTGAAGCTTTGCTTCTTTGACTTTTGAATCTCCTTCATAAATATTTCAAAGTTTTTCCCAAATATCTTTAGCAGATTTACAATGTGCAACTTTGGTGAATATCGATTCTCCAAGACCATTCAGAAGTGCATTTGTGGCTTTGGAATTATTCTGACCGAGTTTCACTGCTTTGTCATTTGTCGAAGGAACTGATGGTGTTATCATATTAATCGATAAATGCGGACATAAACAAATCTCCCTAGATCCCACTGGAAACTAGAACAAAACAAAACAGAATGCACACTTCACCTTAAACTTCATCATCATGTGGACTAGTTTAATGAGTTACAAGTGGTGTACCCTTTAAACGATGCGTGTCCTCCTAGTGTCGTCTTTGTAGCTCATTCCTTGTGTTTTCAAAATGGTAAGCATGTCTAAGAATCACAAACCAACAACGAAGGAAAACAAAGATACATACATTCTAATGAATTCCATGTATATGATCAAGCAATTATACAATAGAAGATAATATGCTTATATATGGAATGTTGGCACAGGTGCAGACCCAGGGTTCAACGCTTCAAAATCGCACCAACAAAACCCTAACTAACGGCCCTTTCGAAAACACCTATGAAGCAAATGAAGTCTCACCCAAGGTAGAGGAAGGGGGGGTTGCAGGACTCAGATTTCTGCAACCTAGCTGAGACACAGATATGTGATTACAATACCTTAACAGAGCACTTATCAGTTAACGTTAATTATCATTTAACCCTTATTTACATCGCAGATCCAAACCCTAATTATAGATAAACGCAGTATTCAACCATATCTAACACTTCAAAGAACTTAGCACATAGAACTAGATCATATCTAGAATTCATTCACATTACTAGGAACTAAGATATTATATCATATGCATCTAACATATATCTTAAGCACGCATCACATCAATAACATAGCAACTCTAAGGCACAAAGCAACCACAACACATGATATACGTGGTTCACCCCAGTGTGGGGATATGTCCACCAACTCTTCTCTTCTTTATTGTATTCTTTCAGTCTTATACAAGCATAGAGCCATAGGAACCCACTCCACATAGGACAGGAGATCTACACGCACCTTGCTAGATCCTCCTTCTGTGAGCTAGGTTTTAACACAAATCCTTCTTACAATATACACAGAAGCTTCTTACAATCACTTGCACTTAGCTCTGTAAGTTCTTAACACATAGTAAGCACAAATCCTTCTTACAATCACTTGCACTAAGCTCTGCAAGTTATTAACACATAGTAAGCACAAATCCCTTTGCAGTCACATAGATCAAACTCTAGCACTTAGCATATTGGCCTCTTCTTACATCG
Source organism: Picea engelmannii (assembly GCA_009831015.1). Lineage (NCBI taxonomy): Eukaryota > Viridiplantae > Streptophyta > Pinopsida > Pinales > Pinaceae > Picea > Picea engelmannii. The sequence goes on from ML834868.1 coordinate 44,992, forward strand.
CCTAGCTATATATTTATACATTACAAATGGGGCCTCAACATGGGTCAACCTATGGGCTAACATCCCATACCCATTACATAAAACCTAAACCCAAAAATTACCTAAGAAGGGGTCGAGGTCCCGCAATATCCGCTTCGCCTTGTGCTCTGCCTTCGACGAGCCTGTTGAAGTCCCAAAATTGGTCAAACATGACCCAAGTTCTCCAAAACTTGGTCAAGGGCCAACAAGCCCCCAACACTCACCTGTGACTCATCCCAAGTCACTCTGAAATGGGTAACTCTACCTCAAATGCCTCGATATTGGCTCGAGCTGCTTCGACCTGTTGCTTCGCTAGAGCCTCCTGCTCGACGAATTCTTGAATAACCTTCCCCAGGATAGGTTCTTCCAATCACTGTTCAACTGAGGTGACTACTTGTTCTAGCTGTGCACCTTGTCTTTCAATATCCTCAAAAAGTATGCAAGCTACATCCTGCATTGGCTGTATTCGCTGGGTCACTTCCATGACCTTACTCTGAATGACATGGACTTGTTGTTGAACCATGCACTATTCCTGGGCTCTTTTCATCCTCTCGACCGGTGATAGTAGCTTCAAATATGTTTTCATTGTTGTTGCTTGTTGTTTTGTCTCCTAGAGCTATGACTCTAGTGTCCCGAGCTCAGGGTCTTCTGCAAGGTGCTCGTAAGTCTGTGCACTTCGACTGCTAAGTTGTTTGCATTCCAAGGATAATGCCTTGATTCTCTCAACTTCTCTCCTTGTAGTTTCTTCTCTTAGATATCGTACTTCATGTGGAGTGCTTGGAACTACCTGTAAATCTAGTTCGGATATCCTATGTTGGAGTTGTTGAATGGCTTCATAAAGCTTCCCTACTTGTCTTTCTACTGGGTATTCTTCAAGTTGTTCTAAGCCTGTCATAGAGTGAAGTTCTCTAATGATTGCTTCTTTAACTCCAATATTCTCTGCAAGCAACTATTCCTTCTCCTTCTGGATCTGTGCTCTATCCTCTGCAAACTTGGCTTCGATGTCGTCTCTTTCCTATTGCGCAACCCGACGTTGTTCTCTGGCTTCCTCTTTTTCTTGCTTCAGGGCCTCTATGGCCTGCTCTTTTCCTTCCTGAACAAAACGAAGGTGAGATTCAGTCGCATTTGCTATTCGACGGGGTTGGGCATGTTCATCTCCCAACTTTGTTCCTTCTGATGATGGGGGCACAGTAGAAACTGCGTGACTGAAGTGGAGGGCTTGTTGTACTGATTTCATCTCTGCTTCAATTATTTCATACATGGTATCTTGTTTGGCTCCATTGTACTGTAAGGTATCTTCTGAGGTGTCTGAGACAATGACAATTATAAAATCTATGTCATCCATCGTGAGCATATTCTGCATCTGTGTTTTAGTAGCTTTAGACTTATTCTGCGATATAGGTTTCATGGGGGAAACCTTTCTTTTCTTGGAGGTCTCAACTTCATCAATAGGGTCCCTAGGCGGTGTTACCTCACCTTGTTTCTGATTTTCTTCTTCTCCTTTGACTTCTTCTTTGTCTACTTCCTCATCACCTCCCCCTCTAGGTGAGTTTGAAACATTCTCTTCAGATGCGTTGTTCAACTTCTGTACCTCTTCCTTTTTCTTCCTTCTGCTACTGCTAGGCGCATCATACTCTTCTTGAGTGACCAGAGGACTTTCAATTAGGTCAGGATTAGACAGTTCTTCATGGTCGATTGTTACAAGGAGCTCTGCAGACCACTCCTTATTTATTTCTTCCATGTCCTCCTCAATGAGCTTGTAGTAATATTGGAGATCTTATTTATGTTCATCTCCTCGCGTAGTGATGTAAATAAAATGTCTATCTGTGTGGAAATTCACAAATGGTCTGAACCTATGCAGGTTATTTGGTGTCATGTGAATGGAAGACTCAATATCCCTCCGCAACTGCAGGTAATAGGTGTGGAACACCGCATTTGACTGCCATTGTTTAGCCATTTTGATCAAATACGAAAGCATGGTGAACTTCATAGCTAAGGGTTATGATGGCTCAATCTCAGGGAAGATCGCACCTTTCGACATCTCCCAAGCAATGAAGGTGATGAGGATCAAAAACCAACTAAAATGGAACTCATAGCCCTAATCCCGAGCTTCGTGGCAATCTTTCTCTAACTAGTTGACGAGGAAGCTCACCCAGTTCATTTGTAGCCCTTCCATGCATTTTCCTGTGAGGTTGACGACAAACCCCATGATCTGTGTGGGTTTGTTCTTCCTTAATATCTTACCAGCAATCAACTGGCAGTCTAGGTGCAATGCGCTATTTTGGATGGAGGCTACCTTGTAGCCCCGATTCCCCTTTTCCACATCGCCATAGGTGTCTTTGATTGTCTACGCCAGGGTGCAATCTGCAACCTTCCCTGGATAAAATTCTTGTGGGTATGGTCCTTGCATGCTTAATCTAGTGATCTAATGGATCAACACCGAATCGACTATGATATGCCTGTCCAACCACATATAACCACCATGGAAGAACGACAACAGGAGCTTAACACACGCATTAACCTCCTGATGTCTTCCAAAGTGTGGTATCTTCATCACGTTCAGGATAGTGGACCTTGTGATGTCCATGGCCCATAGCTAGGGGATGATCTTTGAATTCTTCCCCTTAGTCCTGGTCAAATATTTGTATGGCGCGAGCATGCCATAGATATTCCGGTCTCATAAGTTATAGTCACTGATATTCAACGTCGAAATCCTCTCCAATTGTGGTATGATTGCATGTATCCCCTTCAAGAGGTATGCAGTGATGATTGTGTAGTCAAAGTCCCTCAGGACGCTATCACGACTCACCACGCCAGCCAGAGGCGGGACGTAGTTGGGTAGGATAGATGGGATGAGCTTTGCATTCACTAATTCATCATGATGCTTCATTCGTTTCTCTGTTACAACTTGGGATGGTCCAGATCCATGAGCAGTCGATGGGGATGCTTGTACTCCTCTCATCGACAAGGCTTGGATGCCTGCAGACATCACCTTCTCAGCCATGAGGTCTATTAGGATCTCTTAGACATATTTTTCTACTGCTCTAATTTCATCTAACATGCACACTCGAGATCTGATATCTCAGGTCGATGAAAAACACTCAATGTAACAGGATGGATAACGAGGTCTCAATAATCACTGCACGAAAGCAATTAGTTATCTATGGGCTTAGATAATCACAATTGGCAAAAGTGTTCTTGGTGCAATGCTCGACGGGATAAATAGACAATGTCGTAACAAACTCTTCCAATGGGAAATAATGCCTTAATCAATGCAATTACATCCATTATGGCACAGTGCCAATGGTCTAATGGTGAACATTTCAACAATAATTGCATTTCCAACCATTCTGGAGCATCGTTCTAATGGTCGGGACACCTCCAACGGTTATATTTATTTGCTATGGCGAAGTGCCAATATTCACTATTCTGATATCCTGATGAAGTTACAGATCTGCAAACCTTCTTTCTACGGAGTCCTCCCTAGAACTTCTTGTAACTTTTCTAACTTTTCTTTCTTCTTACTGAGCTTTCTGGCTTTCTTTCTTGAAATCTCAGTCACTAGTTTCCTCTTTCCATTATCGTTCTTATCTCCTCTTGGCATGGTAAATTCACATTGTGGATGGTATTTCATAGAGTTCGAAGGTAATACTTCTTCTCTTTCTGGGGTAGGTGCTCTAGTCTCTTTTACAGACAGGTGGTTCAAGTCTTCCTGTGTTCTTTCAACTTCGATGTCTAGATCTCTGGTCCTTAGTAGTTTCGACTAGTCCTCTTGTTCTTTCAGCAAGTGCGTTATTCTCCTAGTGATGAAATCTCTTAGTTCTTTCTTTTTCTGTTCTAGATCCTCCTCTTCTTGTTTCCTTCATATTTGATCTTTCTCAATTCAGGTTTTTCCTAGAAAAATAGCAAATGGGGCATTGTTCTCAACAAATTTAATGATCTCAAATTATTGTTTTGTCAAATTTCCATGAGCATTCATAGATGTCTGGGTAAGTCTTCCACATAGGGTTATCAACTTTCCTCTAAATAATCCTATTCCTCCCAATGAAGAAACCATAGCAGGCTTTCCAAAAATTTCCCAAGTTCTTTCTGTCATGATATTCATATGGATTTCCTCATCCAAAACACAGTCTATGTCAAAGTCTCCTATTCTTGTTTCTATGCACTCCTTCTCTTTTAATATCTATGATAAGTTGATATCTATGTGATCATTTAGGGTTTCTTTCATCTGTAATAATGCAGTCTCTGATTCTTTCTAGGGTTCTATCATATCGTTAGTTTCTTGGCCTATCTCATGGTTTTCTTGTCTCATATTCATCTTTTCAACTTTAGAAATCATTCTAGGGAAATCCAAAACTTCATGTCCAGTAGCCTTACAACAAAGGAAAGTAGGACCTCTACTAGGGCATTCCTTAGAAATATGTCCCAATCTTTTGCAACTATAGAAAAGAGTTAATCCTCTCTTTGTTTTAAATGACCCCCAACCTTTCCTCTATTGTGCGCTAGGATCACAATAACTAACCTGCAAGAAATTATTTCTAGGATCTTGCATCCATTCGCTAGTAAAAACATTCTTTCTATGCATAGGAATAACATATCTTTCACTATTCTTATAAGATCTATTCATATCAAATCTTCTTTCGTCTAGTTGTACCCTAGTTTTTAGACTAGGACCAAATCTATTAAACATACCTAGATCCATTCTTTCAAAACAAAATTTTTCACTTATCTTACCTTTCTTAGAGAACAAAGCTTCAAGATATTACCTCTTTTCTTCATATCCAACTTCTCTCTTTAGCACAGAGCTTTGCAAGTCAAGTAGAATACTGTGCACTAGGGAAGTAGATCTACGAACAAAGCTTTCTCTTTTCTTCAGTTCCCAACAATCACAGTTTCAGGTCCCAAAGATGGAACCATTTGTTGGCACAGGGGCAGACCCAAGGTTCAACACTTCAACAACACACCAAAAAAACCCTAACTACCAGCCCTTTCGGCAACACCTACGAAGCAGATGAAGTCTCACTTGAGGTAGAGGAAGGGGGGTTGCAGGACTCAGATTTCTGCAACCTATATGGGACACAGATATGTGATTACAATACCTTAACATGGAACTTAGCAGTTTACATTCTTTAGCATTTAACCCTTATTTACATCATAGATCCAAACCCTAATTACATAGAAGCGCAGTATTCAACCAGATCTAACACTTCCAAGCACTTAACACATAGAAATAGATCAGATCTAGCATTCATTCACATTACTAAGCACTAAGATATTATATCATATGCATCTAACATATATCATAAGCACACATCAAATCAATAACATAATAACTATAATGCACAAAGCAACCACAACACAGGATATACGTGGTTCACCCCAGTGTGGGGCTACGTCCACCAACTCTTCTCTTCTTTATTGTCTTCTTTCAGTCTTCTACAAGAACAGATACATAGGAACCCACTCTGCATAGGGCAGGAGATCTACGCACACCTCTCTAGATCCTCCTTCTGCGAGCTAGGTTTTAGCATAAATCCTTCTTACAATATGCACACAAGCTTCTTACAATCACTTGCACTTAGCTCTACAAGTTCTTAACACACAATAAGCACAAATCCTTCTTACAATTTGCACACAAGATTCTTACAATCACTTGCACTTAGCTCTGCAAGTTCTTAACACACAGTAAGCACAAATACCTTTGCAGTCACATAGATCAAACTCTGGCACTTAGCATATTGGCATCTTCTTCCATCGCCTAGCTATCTATTTATACATTACAAATGGGGCCTAAAATGGGTAAACCCATGGGCTGACATCCCATACCCTTTACATAAACCCTAAACCCAAAAATTCCCTAAGAAGGGTCCTAGGTCCTGCAATCTCCGCTTCGCCTTGCGCTCTGCCTTCGACTAGCCTGTCGAAGTCCCAAAATTGGTCAAACGTGACCCAAGTTCTCCAAAACTTGGTCAGGGGCCAACAGGGAAGAAACACACTACTGTATTAAGTGAATAGAAAGTGAAGAATACAACCCATGCCTTGATGTTTCAATGTCCCCTTTATATGGCTCTTTTCTTCAACACACACACCTTTGCTCCAATGCCTTGAATGAAGAATATCCACAATCTGACTTGAAGAACTAAAGCAAAGCTCTCAAGAATAATATGAAGTAGAAATATCCATACAATTTTTAGCCTATTCAACCTTAGAATTTTCCATGAGATATCCCTTTTTATATAGTGTGAAAGAGAGATGGATGAGGAGATTAGGATGATCCCACCAAACTAGAGAAGTGAGTAATATCCAAACCGATCGGAGGCCACCTCATCTTCTAGAATATCCCCTTCTAGAACATTCGTGAAATTTGAATTTTCCCAAGATTTAAGAATTGTCTCACCCTATGTATATAGCATCATGTGACAATGTCATAGTCCAGAAATAGTGTAAAGTGTGATGATCAAGCATCGTCACACCCCATGAATAGAGCAGGGTGCGACAACCTTCCTTCATATGGTTTTTGGCAGAGGAAATCAAATCACTTTTCCCATGGAGAAACTCTCTTTTAATATTTTTAGGGAACATGGAAACATGTTGTCAGGTGATCACCGAGGTGACCAAAATAATGTGTAACAGAATGCCCCCCAAAGTATGAAGCTGGAACTCATGACAACTGAAATACTTTGTAGAATCTGTGTGTCTAAAACAAGGAGCACATCGATCAGGAACCTACAAACAATCAATCATCAACATAATATCATACCATTTCTAAGGTAGGAATTCCCATGCTCAAACTAGAAGTGACTCTAATCATAAGTGTCAAGTGATTCATGGCCACTAAACATACACTGTGGATCCATGTCACCATGATTCAACATAGCCACAATCAATACACTATGGATCTATGCTCAAAAGAACTCAAATTCGGACATATCCATGAGACATACAAAGTGGATCTATGTGTCAATACAAATCATGAATACTTCATTGCAACCTGGACCAAAGTGATAAGATCCAAGGTCTTCATTTCTATCGTATCTAAGTATGAATCTAGCCATGTGATTATAGGTGTGTCGAACATTGTAGAAACCACTTGATTATAGGTCATTAATGAAAAGCGTTAACAAGTACGAGGGAAATCATCATTGATGTTAATGACTCCCAAGGTACCCTAGTACAATCCAATGAATGTGAATAAATGAGTTGAAGTCTAACACTCGATGGAATCTTCCAATCAGGGGTCAATGATGTGAACCCATTGTTGAAAGCAAAGAAACATTCCATTAAGGCATGCAGGCTCTAAGGTACTAAATGATTTCAAAGTCTTGTTCCCGGATAATGTGCTGAAGTTGACAGGAAAAAACTCGTCAAAGGAGGGCCTTGATGTATCCCCCATAATGAGACAAATAATGTAATATATTTGAGGTAAATCAGAGTATGAAGTGATTTGGAATTGACACAGGGAAGGCTGACATGGTAGAATATTTATAACTGCAGATGGTCGACTCGATAGAATGCTTGTTTAGGTTGGAATTATCTTAAACATATGAACGATACGACAATGGTCTTGGAAACATTGAGTCAAGTAGGACTCAACATATGAATTTGTGGATGGTCAAATGAGAGACAAATGGATTTCCCAACCCAAATACTGCTATAGCGGGAAAACCCCTCTACGGACTACACTAGGGTTCTAAAATGTAGGCAGAGCTAACCATCTAAAGTCTCCTACTTTTTATCAACTATCCTAATATTATCCCATAATCATACATAAAATACAAAGTACAAGGATCCGATAGGCATACCTTAAACTCTGTGTCCGGTGTCGATCCCTTTGTGCTCGATTGTTTCCTGACTGCAAGTATCCTCCCAAGGTTGACCTGCATTCACCAAAAGACAAACAAGAAACTACAAGAATGAATTCTATGTATGGATTAATGGGTTAGACATCATAACTAAGAAATGTAAACAAATCATAAAGATTTAGGACTTCATTTGGCGAGACGGAAAAATTACTTCTTTATATTAATCTCACAAAATTCGTTTACAACATGAGACTGTCACTGCTCCTTGAACTTGGCCCTGGGATCCTCTTCACCATGCACCAACTGCTTCCATGTGTTATTCTTCTCTTCAGTTCTTTCTAGGGAAATGACAAGGATTTGCAAAGGAGGAAGAAGGAATTCTGGCTCAAACTCACAATGTGGTTGAAAAATATTGGGGAAATAGGGGAATATTGAAATGGGCAAAGTTTCTATGCTCTCATGCTTCTCTTTGGAATGGGGCCCCAACACCTTATTTTATAGGCCAAAATAGATAGTAACTGTTGGGGTGACTGGCTATGGGCAGTCAAACGGTTAAGTAACGACCCAGGAACTCATATCCATTTTCAATTTTCATTTTTCATGATTTTTTGTGAGTGTACGCGGGATGTAGTGATGCAGAAAGCGTGTGTACATGGACAATAGTGGTGTAGGGCATGTATACCTTCAAAACAATGGATTTTAGAAGAGTTGTTCAGTGATGGCTTGGTAAAGATAGCAAGTAAGATGGCCTGATGCGAAGTATGCATGTCTGGTGTATTTTAGGGTTATAACAGATGCCCCCTAATGTGTGAGGTCAGAAGAGCAT
>ML834869.1:49280-61753 GCA_009831015.1 Picea engelmannii
GGTATGAAAAATATTGGTTTTTATATTTCAACATGCCTTATAGATGTGATTTGTGTAGCTAACTGATTTATGGCATTCAATTGGGCTTGGAACCCAGATCAGAGCCTAATACATGTTTATTGTTCTCAATTGTGGGAAGTAAATTGTAAAGAACATTTTTATGATTCGTGTGACTATTTTCTCACTCCCTTGCACAAGGCCATTTTTGGTGTTCACCCACACAAAATTTCACCAGGAGCTATCAAAGATTTGCGAGGAATAGGAGACTAGTACATGAAGAAATAGTATACCTTCAGAAGGATATATGGAGCCACAAGACCACCACATTTGTTACCAAAATATGTCTCCGATAAATTTTTGGAAAGAGAAATTGCATACCAGATAGTAGAAAAAGGAGCCAATGCCTACTTGTCAGAGAAGAACAAAAAATACTGGACCATTTTCCCTCTTCACATTGGCCAATAATCATTGTTGAATAAGAAACAAGATGAAAAGGAGGCCGAAACCATGAAATATCTATGACTATGTGTTACAAACGATAAAGGGCATGACCCTCAAAATTTGGTGTATGACCATATGAGGGCCATTAACTTAGATCCACAGGTAATGCATCAATTCAATCTTGCGGAAGATATTTTCAGAGGAGCCTTATATTTTGAAGAGGTAATACAGAGAGTCACCAAGGAAACAACCCAAGAAAATTTTTGAAAAGAGGAAGAAGAATACAGAGTCTTGAGGATAAAACAGTTCAAAAGCTTGTTGCAGAAAGAAAAATAAAGGCTGGAGGCTCAAGAAAGTGAAAAGAAACTGAAAGAGGAAGAGGAAGAAATAGCAAGGAAGGATAAGAAAGCAAAAAAGATATATCAACAGAGAAAGAAGGATGAGGCTGAGAAAGGAAATATTGATCTAGAATAGAACAAAGGAATAGAACCATCATCTGAAAGAAATAATGGGGAAGGATCAGTTGAGACAGAGCGTAAGAAGAAAGAAGCAAGAGGCACAACCCAAATAGAGGAAGAAAGAAAAAAGAAAAAAGATGAGGAGAAAATAAATGTTTCCAAATCCGGAGAGAAAGTTCCTGGATAATATAACAAAGTTGTGACCATAAACCCTACCACAAGAATACACAATGTTCCTATGGAAGAGTACACTCCTCTAGTAGCCATCCCATGTAGTCTTTCAGTCACATCTACGGGTATTGGGATCGAAGGTGCAATTGTAGTTGTAGGTGACTATTACAATAGCCACAAAACTAAGGCCATTGAAAGAAGGACAACCAAGAGGAAGAGAGAAGCACTTGATGCTAGTCATGGGAAAAATGAATGGGTTATCAAGTGGAAAGCAAGATTAGACCCTAAAGATAACACACTACAAGCAGCCTCAAAGACTCAAAACTTTTGTTTGTGCTAATGTTATGTCGATCTATGAAGTAACAAAATTCTTGGACACAACAAAAACAAGAATAGTGGAGCTTGAAGTTTCCATTGATACAATCAAGGAAGATGCATCCAATGAATTTAGGAAAGAAACCACAACAACAAAATAGTCACACAGAGAAGAGCTAGAGAAACAATTGAGGCTTAAAGAAACAGACTTGACAACATAATTTGAGAAAAGGATCAATTTAAACCAAAATATGCACCAGGAAGAAACAAACAAACTTAAAGCTGTGCAAGATCAAGAATTTGCAAGGTTAAAGGGGGGAATATTAGAAATTAGTGCATATAATGAAAAGATAGAAGAACAAATCAGAAAATTTCAGCAAGACAACCATATTTTGGAAAAAGAGATAGAAGAAAACAAGACAAAAATAGTAACCCTAGAAGTAATCGAAGAAGAGGCCATCGGGGAAAATGAAACACTGAGAGACATGCATAAAAAAATATTTATCTTATTACATAGCCTTCAAAAGAATTGATCAGACCACATGAAAGTATTCCAATAAATGAATGCCATTAAAGAAAAATATCAAAAGGTTAAAAATGCATATGACCATATCGTTCAATGGCATGATGTTTGTGATAACCCTCCCAACATCTCGTCGATGTATATAGATAAGTAGAATATCAAAGATAAAATTTTACTTGAAACAGGAAAATCCATCCTCAATAACATGGAAAATAATCAGATGAAGGTGGATCAAGCTGGCAGAAAGTTATGGAGCGTCCAAGGAGCTACTAGAACAGTGCAAGATGGAAAATAGAGAAGACTTAGGAAAAGCAGGGTTGACACATACAATGATAGAACATGTCAATACTAGAAGGAATATGAGCATGAAGGCTATTGAAGCCACAAAATAAATTGATCAAGGAATGCTCGATAAGAGAATAGTGAAGCCGAAACAACTTATCCTATTAATTGGAAATTTCATAGAAGTACTAAAGAAAAAAATCATAATTCTAATTTGTAACATGGAACTGGAACTAGAAAAGATTTAGTTAAAGAGAATATATTCCATCCTTGAGGAATTGACGCTATGGAAAATATTCATCGAAAAAGTGTCACCTCTGAAATCCACTTGATCATTGTGTTGAGCGCTCAACACACGCTAAAATATTTTTATGAAATTCCATCACTTTTGTGTACCACTTGTTTCTTTTGTTTTACTGTCTGAATTAAGTTCACTATGGCTAATGGTTTATTTTATTGTCATGACTCTTATCAATTGAATCGGATTTGTTTGAACTTGTTAAATGAAACCTTGTGTCTAAAAGAAATTGGCATTTTAACTAAGAATTTGAAGCTAACACTGTGACCAGTGTGCTTGCATTCGGCGTAGGAAAAAACCAAGCAGGTAAAATGGTCGCACGGTAATAATAATTGTCGATCTTCGATGCACCATCGGCGTCGGTAAATGGCGGAGTAAGTTTGCGTTAGTAATTCGCTACACAGTTTCAAGAGTAGTCGATCACCATCGGCGTCGGCGGAATACGAGAGTACTAAACATTGACATGAGCCATGGTAAACCCCTATAGCCAACGACGGATGCATTGGTTTGGGGTCGGCGAAATATCGAAGAGTTAAATCACTAAAAATTTCCACATTGACGCATATCCAATCGCCGATCCCTGATGCACTTTCGACATCGGAAAATTTTTGAGAGAGTTGATCCGGGAACACTTGGGTAAGCTTATCGTCAATCACTGATCCTTGATACTTTTCGGCGTCGGTGGGGTAGGATATGTTGTTAGAACAATTAGCTAAGGAAAATTCCCCGATTCTGAATAACACGAGTAAACGAAGACGTTGGTCTCAAGTGCCACATGTCTTTGTCGCATAAGGGTGTAGTACGGTCTAGTTTCATCCCAAGTCATCTTAAGGTTCCTTGTGTCCTAGTCACACCTTCGATTCAGCCTTGCCACTTCAGCTCTGTACGACAATATGGATTGGCGTTAGAGCTTTTGCAGGGAGATATCAATGAAAAGTTTTTAAAGAGAAACCCCAACCCCCGATCCACCAGCTAGATTAGTGAAACAATGGGATGTTTTCAGCACGATATATGATCGGATTCTGTCATTTAATAGGTGAGTTAATGCTTCACCCGGCATACATTGCTACCCTGTGTGCCAATTGAACAACAGGAATTTGAAATCACCGATAGGACACATTATAAACCGCACCCGCGTCGTCGACCTACGATCGAATTTAATTTTAAACGTAATGAATATTTGGCGGAAAATTGTGTAAAACCGCACTCATACCCTGAATTGAATAAATGATGCGACAAGGTAAGTTCATCTATGTTTAAATCACTAAAATGACTTCGAACACCTCTATTTTGCGCACAAGTTTCCATTTCCAGCGCATTCGAAGAAGCAAAGCGAGCATCTCAAGACTGTGTTGATTCTCAGACCATCAAAACCAGGTTAAACCAACAATAGAGCTATGTGTTAAATTTTATCAATTCGGCAGTCATAATTTTATATATATATATGCATTTGATTTTTTATACAGTCTCTAACTGTGTTCTAGCTGCAGGGAAAATGCCTCCAAGGAAGGCAACGACTAGACGCTCATCGAGAGCACCAAAGCTAAAGGAGGCAGAAATTGGTGAGGGTTCTTCTGCTGGTACTGCGAGGCAGTTAGAATACGCTCCCAGGGTGGAGTCGGTCATTAAAACCTCGATGAAGAAAGAGTTCATTCAGCCGTTGGTGTTCAACGATATAGAAGAAACCACTGGATCCAAAATAATTCTCCCATAGTGGCGAGACCTATTCAACAAAATCAATTGGGTGGATTACCTAGAGTATATTCCACTCAGCGACCCGAATGTAAGGGGGCTCAATGATCAAGTTTTCCTGAACATTCGGCGGTCGTGCTTGCAGATGGTATCCTGTTGAACTCTAGTTTTCCCATGCATTGAGGTTTTGAGTTGGTTGGTCAATCATACAGATGCTCAGAAGTTCCTCATCAATGATGAGAATGGTGGGTGTGTCAGATTTTTTCTCCCGACAGAAGTTCAGAAGTACTACAAGCTCAGGGACCCAGAAGAGCGGCTGAACACAGAATTTGTGGTGAAGTTCTACGAATTCCACGACACTAGATGGTTGATGGTCTCATGGTGGAAGGAGGATAAGAAATTTACAATCCAGAGCAATGGTTGGTATGGGACAACAAACCTGAGAGAGCCATACATCTACTTGATGGCTCTAGTCTGCAAATTGTATGGAGAAAAGGACTGCTCCATGTTCTCTGAAGAATGGATGCCCCTAGCATACATTGTGGCTATCTCAGGGAGTAGTTTCAACTGGGAAGTGATCATGTCCAAGTAATTGATCACCTGTGTAGTGCAGGCTTAAACGTCGAAACAAGGAGAAGCTCCTACGTTTCATATGTCCTCGTACCTACTCGATGTTATCTATGCAAGAAATGTCTTCGCCGGAATGAATTTAAGGTGGCACGTTGTGAAACTGCCTGTTCATGTTTATTTTAGCATACTATGGGAGATCAGGTAAAAAAAATCCCATGCCCTTATTTGCGATGAATTCATCGCCCGATTCTATTTTATTTTATTTAAAAAGGAATTCCCAAGGTTGTCCACAGCAGCCAAGAAAGTGATATCAAAGGTAGTCCACTAGTATCTAGATGAACACACAACTTATATTAGGGTGTTCGAGGCCACTGGAGCACAACATTTACTCCCTGCTCACATCCTAGACTGGATCATTGTGGGAGAAATATGCTATCAGACTATCCTGCAAGGCTATAACGCCACACTAGTCAAGGACAAGAAATGAGCTTTCATACCCTACGACTTCCATGTGGTGTTTTATCTAGTGAAGGACATTGCTCAATACAAACAAGAAGTGTTGATTCAACTTCAATTAAGGTTCCTGACAGGTCGGTTTCGCAAGCACGATCCTAAGGGCCTATTCCTCCAACACGCTTCACAAGTTTCATCCTGTTGACCATACGCGCATGACAATTTTGAGGATGATGTTTTTAGAGAATGCGCTTGGGACTGGGAGGAGGTAGTATAGAGGAAAGCCAATCCAAACATGACCAGGTTCAAGGCTATGAGCATGGATGAATAGATGGAGACAATAGAGAAGTTGGCTCAAGAGGCTCTTAGAGTTAGGGAAGAAATCAAAGTAGTAGAGACCACAAAGGCATAAAGGATAGGATTTTTCTTACTAGAAGGAGCACAGATAATCATTGATCAGTTATAGAAGGATCCTAATCTCGTAGAGATGATGAGGATCCCCACAAGAAACCCAATCACAAGCAGAGGAGATCCAAGTTTCTTAGAGTCAATAAAACTTGAAGAAATCACCAGTCCAGAAAACCCTAGAGTTCCATCACTACTGATCAGATCACCAATGACAATTCCAACCTAGCCTGAGGTATCAAGGACACCAGGTGGAAAAGGTGTACCAAACCCCTTGTTTGACCTAATAACCATCTATGATGATGAAGAGAGTTCGAAGGTTTCCCCGGTAACTCCAATACCGATTATAGAGGAGAAGGAACCTGAGAAAGCATCTACCCCAAGTCTCGATGCTCCAATTCAAAACCTTCCACAGAGCAACCATGAGGTCGAAAGTGTCTGAGACTCTGAGTTGCTCAACTTGTTGAGGACCCAAAAGATAGTTCAATGGATGAGCTAGGATTGGGTGGTCAAAAAGAGGAATTTCAATGGGAAGGGATCAACACCTCGACAATCGATTACCAAGTAAGTATCGAACCTACCCCTGGTTCTTCAATTTTGGTCGATACCCCACCAGCTGATGAACAAAAAATGAAGGTCGAGCCATTGGAACCTATGAAAGATGTTTAGGAACCAATCCTAGAATAGATACACATAACAAGGAGCCTGGGAAACACTCAAACTTGGGGAGAACAACAAATCCATGACCCTGTTGATGAGGTCGTCGATATACAGGTGATCGCCTATGACAGGAAGAGGAAAGATATCATGAAGAGGACCACCAAGAAGAGAAGGCTCACACTAGATAGATTTATTCTCATCACCACGAAGGAGAATTTGTTTAGCACAAAACACGCCAAGACATTCGAGATTATCGATGCATGGATGGCTATCACGGATGCCATGTTGGATAGATTAAGGAGAGATGAAAAGGAACTGGCCGCTACGCTAAAGGATTTGGAGAATCTGTGTCATTTGGAAAAATACTATCAAAACTCCACATAGGCCACGGTGTTTTTGAGGAGTGAGTTCTAGGATGCTTATGAAAAATTCACAAATGAACGACACCTTTTCACTGCAGGTATAGCCGATTTCCAAGAAGATACCCTTATGGAAGTAGCAACCTGCAAGGACGTGGAAAGGTGGTATGAAAAATCATACTAGGCGGTAGAAAGGATTGATTACATCAATGCAGTACAAAAGGGTTGATACACTGAAGTGCACGGTATTTGGGTTCTAAGGGAGAGAAGCATCGCTCGGATTAGGAAAGCAGTCGAATACTGGGTAAAGATGGCCCAGGAACCTCAATGGGAGATATAGAAGAAGTGGGCCGAGTGCAAAAAATGCTGGGAAAAGATTAATCAGGAAATGAAAGGCATCGGCCTCCCAAAATTTGGCTCACCCGAAGACTTTGTCGACCTACATGAAATAGTCAAGCAACATGCAGAACAAGACTCAGCATGGAAAATGGAGATCGCATAGGTGGCAAGTATGGCATCGGGCAAGTACAACAATTTATGGAGCATTCGATCAAGGCTCGTGTAGTTCTGCAACGGTTGAGTATTAAAATAGTCAAATACAAAGAACATGTTGCAGAAGTGAAAGAAATTATTTCAACACCGATGGACCAGTGCAAGTTCCCGTATGCAAACACATGGGAGGATCTCTTTGTCAAGTGGTCGGAATATGAGAAGAGCCATCCACTCCTTGTAAAACCATGAGATGATTCTCAGAGAACAAAGATAAGCGCCACGTGGCAATAATTTATTTTACTTAACTTACACTTGTACTAGCTATTTTTAGTTAGTGATTCGTTATAAATAAATGGATTGACCTTTTAGAAATGGTTGATGGTTTTTGGAAAGACCCTCATTTTTTGGAATTGTAAAGAACTATTTATGAACTACCTTAATTGAGATGTCTTGTTTAGGACCGAAGACAAAATATTAATTTTCATCAAAGGTGTTATGTGATTTGATTGAGGAGGAATTACTTCCAACTTTATTTCAGTAATTGATGTTGTAACGAGTAAGAGTTTCTTAATATATTTATAAGTTATCTGTTTCAATACTTTTTGCAGTTCTTGTTCTTAATTATGGAAAGAAAATCGTTTTGTTAATGTGTGATTAATGTTGGAGCTGAGGAAATTATTTTTCTTGCCATCATCTTATTACATGCGTATTTTCTTACGATAATTGTATCTCAATCAATAATTGAAATACCAACGAGTTAATGCATTAGTATTAGGCTTGTAACAGGTGTGAATATCTTTGTCTGCATGTTTGAGCACGAGGGTTACCCCAAGCTCGGCCTTCTTCAGTAATTAAGAATCACTTCCACCAGTTGGTTTATACCATCACATGTCATTTTATCAGACTCACCTAATAAAAGAAAAGACAAAAGAGAATGTTTAAATTGAAGAAGGAACTTTCATAGGAAGATATCATGTCAATCACTACATAAAGCCCATCAATAAATTAGCTAGATAGAAATATTTGGAGAACCATTCCACCATCAAACACTAGAAAGTCTAATTGGGCCTCTATGGAGGGTTTGGCTCATGTTGTTGAGTTAAAGGGATTTAGGATCCCTCAGCAGAATTGGCGCTAGAAGGAGGGCTTGAAGAATGAATGGATAACAACGTTGTTGATATAGTATCTCACATAGCCAACAAATTCAAAACATCTGACATGCATGGCTAGTCAGTCTCAATACAACCCACATACAGAGAGTACTCCCGAAATGAGTAACTCACCCCAGAATGAGGAATAAAACCTATTCCCTCAAATACCTTATGCTCTTCCCCACGAGGAGTTGAACCAATTTAGAATAATCACAAGAGCTTATGCTCGACAAATTGGATCGTTTCCCTTAGCCCCGTTAATTCCTTGTAGAAAACAAGTAAGAAGACCAGTGGTCGATACCCCCGACCAGGTTTTTTTTCACACAATATAATACATGATATATTTTTCCCTCACTGAGATCGAACAACCCCTTAACCTAATCCCTAAAACACCAGTTGGTAACTAC
This sequence comes from Picea engelmannii, assembly GCA_009831015.1. Classification (NCBI taxonomy): domain Eukaryota; kingdom Viridiplantae; phylum Streptophyta; class Pinopsida; order Pinales; family Pinaceae; genus Picea; species Picea engelmannii. Next base: position 57,958 of record ML834869.1, read on the forward strand.
TCTAAACCAGACGATTTTGAATTTGAAGAAGAAGGGTTTAACCCAGACCACTCGGTTTCGGAAGCAAATGACATGGAGGATAATAACAATAATAACGAAGAGAGAGGAAATCCACCTCCAAATAACCAAACTTGGTTATATATAGATGCTCTGGAAATCCCAGGACTGGTACATAACCTCCCTCGACATCCAAAAAAACTACTTCCCAATTTTGACCCTGAAACCTCCGGATTGCCTAAAGACCTTATTAAAAAATTCATACTAGCGATGAGACTGATGAATGTATAGCATGAGGGTGTAGTATGTAGAATTTTTCCCTATACCTTTGAGAATTTAGCCTCGACTTGGTATTTTAACTTTCCCGTAGGGGCCATAACTAGTTGGACCAAGTTTTAAAAGGATTTCTTAGACAAATTTGATGAAGAAACCATCACAAAAGATTTGATGGTTGAACTCTTCACCGCCACCCTGAGTTCAAAAGAGAAGTTTAAATACTTCAATCAACGTTTCACCACTATCTTGAATAAATTTCAAACCGAAGCTAAACCTACTCAGGAGCTACAAATTGAGGTATGTACTAATGCTCTCCATGTGTCTATTTCTATGTTTGTGAAAAGGGCTTCCAAACATACCCTAGATGAAAATTTTGAGGAATCCAAAATGATTGAGTTCCAAACGAAGGGATGCAAAGAGGGTTAGGTCTCACTAGTTAAGAAACAAGTTCAACCTCCGCCTAGGAGGGGACAATTGTTGACTAGACCTCTGGGAAAACAAATAGAACAAGGTCCTGAAAAGGGAAGCAGATACATAGAATTCCTACAACGGATGATAAAGAAACTCTCAAATGAAATCGTAGAAATCAAGAGAAGTGTCGAGGAAGGAAACCAAGTTCAAAGGCCCTATAAACCCTTTTTCAAGAGAAACCCACCTTTCAAAGCGATTGAACCTCCCCCAACCAACTTAAACATTGATTTGGGTAATGTATTATCCGACTCTTTCTGTACGTATCATCAAGAGAAACATTCTGAAAGAGATTGTCCTCAATGGGTGCACACTATTAATTTAATGGCCAATTGATTCCTAGATGAAGTTTCCCTCGCCAAACAATCAAGCGGCTCAACGACAAACATCGTCAATTGGGAGGAAGTTGAGATACCAGAAGAAACAACCATGTTTTTGTGCGATCCTGACTTGTCGATGCCTTCTAATGATGTATTTGATGTTCAAGAACCACCCACTGAGGTTTTGGTGGTGCAAACACAAATTAAAGGTCAACCAGTCTCAAATGACCTTACCATTGTCCAATCTTCGAGGGGAAAACAAACAGTCGATCACCCGAAAGCACCTTTTGTCTCCCAAATAAATCCTATAAACATCCATACGCAAGAGTCACCCAAGCTAGACTACAACATAGTGGAATACTTAACAAAGTTGAAGGCTAATGTGTCGGTCATGGACATGTGTAGAATTGCTCAACAAAAGGACTTTTTGTTGCAAGCCTTAAAATCAATAGAATCCCCTATAACAAGCACTGACCTAGGGGAGGTACCAGCTCCCACAAACCTAAAGAATAAACCAAATGTGAATTCTTGCTCTATAGATAAAAAAGGAAATCATTTTGTCCCACCTTTCCTTTTAACGGGTGAAGTCTTCAACAAGAACCTCCATAATTGTTTAGTCTACTCAGGGGCATCCTCTAATGTCATGCCATTATCTATCTGCAAGAAATTAAATGTAGTTCCGCTCAAAAGTGATAAACACGTTATACAACTAGACAAAACTCAGGTAAAATTTATTGGGGAACTCAAGGATGTCATGATCAGAATGGCTACACACCCGAAATTTGTTCAAGTAATTGACATCATTGTAGTGGATATACCAAAAGCTTATGGACTGCTACTTTGTCGAGATTGGTCTAAGAAGTTGAATGGATACTTTAGCACGGACTGGGCTCACCTCTGGTTTCCATTAAAGGGACATTCCAACATGATTAGGATCGACAGGGAAAGGTATCTCAAACATATTATCACCGATTTAGAAGCCTTCAACGAACCCTCATCGGCAAAATTCCCTATGCTAGAAAACTACTCTTGCAATTCTGATTTCATAAATTTCGCTCCTCTCTCATTTGATGTACCTCTCACTCAAAACTCCGAAATGGATTTTCAAGTGAATATACTGGTAGCAGCAGAAGAAATCCCCTTCTGCCAAGAACCTCTATTGGAAACCGTATACAAGGTATGAGGAGAGGAGGAAGTAACTAGACATGAAGGAGCCGATAAATTTTGCTCACAAGTCTGGACCCTATACTTTGACGGGTCTAAATCGCAAGAAGGGTCGGGAGAAGGATGTATCCTCATTGACCCAAAGGGGAAGCGGAATTTCCTGTCATGCTGACTAGTATTTGAATGCACTAACAATACTATCGAGTATTAAGCTTTGGTGCAAGGACTAAATAAATCCATAGACTTAAACATTAAAGAACTAAAAGTTTTTGGGGACTCTGAAATTATCGTCGGGCAAGTAAAGAATACTATACATTTCAACTCACCCCACCTAAAGAATTATCAACATGAATTGCATAGGCTAATTGAACATTTTGAGGCCTTTCATATTACAGTGGTTCCCAGGACAAAGAATACTCTTGTTGATTCCCTAGACACTGCAACCCCGAGGCTATCCCGTTTAGAAGACTATGAAGCCTCCAGGTTCACTATGGAACTACTCTACAAACCATCAGTGCCCAAAAATATTTCTAATTGGAAGGTCTTTGAAGGAGATGAAAAGATTATAGACTTCCTAACCAATAAGGAAAATTTAAAGACCTATCTATTACCAATGAAGTATTCCAAGAGAAACTAGTAGAAATTGATTCCCATGAACAAAGAGGTGAAACAGATCATTCTAGTAACAAACCAAAGTTTCACACGATACCGAGAGGGGTAGACAATTTGAAAAACCTTTTCGACCTGAGGGAAAGATTTAAAGGGTCAACAAACACAAAAACATGGAGCTCATGTCCCATATACGAGACTATAAATCTAGGAACACCGAAGAACCCTAAGAATACAAATCTAGGAAAAATAGTGTCCAGAGAAGAAAGGAAAGCCTATCTTAAACTTTTTAGAGAATATTAAGATGTCTTTGCATGGTCCAAACGAGAGTTGAAAACTTATGACACTCGCATTATTCAACACACAATCCCATTGAAAGCCAAAGTAAAACCCTTTCAACTGAAGCTCAGGAAGTACCATTCATCTCTGGAACCCCTCATGTATCAAGAGCTAAAGAAATTATTCGATGTTAAGATTCTCTTTCAGGTTAGACACTTTGCCTGGGTAGCAAATTTGGTTCCTGTCAGGAAAAAGTATGGGAAATTCGCTTATGTGTAGATTTCATAAATCTTAACAGAGCATCAGAAAAGGACAACTATTCAGTCCCATAGATGGAACAGCCCTTGTAGACCATTTCTGGTTCTGAGATTTTCTCCCTTCTAGATGGTTTTTCAGGTTACAACTAGGTCTAGTTTTATAAGAAGACTGGTTGAAAACTACCTTCTGAACTAAGTGGGTAACATTTGTGTATAAACACATGCCCTTTGCGTTGATTAATGCAGGAGCAACCTTTCAGAGGGCCATGGACGTAGCTTTTCGGGGATTGATTAATATATGTGTAGTGGTATACTTGGACGACGTTACTGTGTATTCAAAGAACAGAAAAGACCACATCACTCATATATTTGAATTTTGTTATGGTTAACTCTACTACCCAATGCTTTTATGAATATATCTAAAAC